>PVKP010005152.1:0-91692 GCA_004027715.1 Plecturocebus donacophilus | reverse complement strand
CTGTCATAACTAATGATCTCTCTGCTTATACTTTCCTGCCAGTGAGGAGCCACTGAACTCCACAGAGGCAGGAGCCTGGCACAGTTGGGGGTGGGTAGATTGTTCTAATGGTGCCTATAGGACAAGGCTTTTTTTCCCCCTTTATTGGTGTGAATTGAGAAGAGAAATATGTCCTTGTCATGATTTTAGCATGCTCAAACGTGCCATGTTCTAAGGCTGGGGCAAAGAAATTTTAGGATGTAATGATCCTCGTGGGATTTGTTTTATTCCAGCTTATCTGCTATTTCATAATTAGCACAATTTTATACTTTTCTCTTGAAGCTGTTTGACTTGCTGCTAGAGAATGGGAGCCACTAGGAAATATTTATATTACTACCAAATAGTTACTGTGGACTTAATAATAAAAGGGAGTATTTTTTGTTACCCAAGAAAGAAAGAAACTAAAAAACTTCCATTGTTAACTGATCATTTGCCATAAATGGTGGTCTATTCATTTTGAAAGGTCATTATGCTTTTTCTTTAGAGGAAAGAAGGAAAAACACAACAATGAGACTCCTAGTGAAGATCAACATACTTGACCATAAGAGTTAAAACTGACAAGTTTTGCCAACTGTTAATTATGTGCTGCGTTTTTACATAGAGGATGAAGCATTCTGTAGGTAAATCTAGGGAATAGTTTTTATAACTGAAGTACTAATGAATACATTTTGGTAAAATATTTTGTTTGATCTCATATGTTCTTTTAGAATGTAGAAAATTTTGATTGAAGTGGCCATTAAGATGGCCATGTTCCTTTGCCCCCATGTTAGTATTATGATTGTTTGGGATCATTTGGTCATTTAAATACAATGTATATATTTTTTACATCATTCACATACTGAAATTTAAGATAATACAGCCAACTCCTTAAAAATATTTCAAGGTGGAAAAACATAACGCATACAAATACATCTACCTTATGTTGGGATGGCTTAAAACACAGAAATATCTGAAGATAGGATTTGTGAGGCGTAATTATTTCTCAGGTAGCATCTCAGACGCAGGCTTTCTGTTCTTTTTTTGGTGTTGGTTTGTTTATTGTGAGAGCTCATATTGACAGTTATTTAAAAGAGGAGGAAGGAAACATTTTGACTTTAGAGTAGAATTTATGGGTGAGAACATTACTGTCATAAATGAGAAGATATGAACTGGATAAAGGAATATAAAGAAAGAAAATTTAAAGGTAAAAACAACAAGGATTTTAAAGACTGGACCACTGAGGGGTGTAATGGGTATTATACAATTAAAAAATAAGAATACAAAAGTGCTTTCGGAGAATGTTTTGAAAACTGAAGCCATTTGTTTATCGAAAAAGGGACAGTTTGAGCAGCATCAGGCCAGAATGTTCCTGTGTGTGCTATGCCCAGATTGAAGATAACACAATTATTATAATAACATAGTTTCAATTCAGATCTCTCCTCAGTGTTTCTGTTCAGAATTCAACAAGATTGTCCTTTGGCAGTCTTGTTCCTACAAATCAAAGCTAAGTAAATGGTAGTTCAGTATTTCAGCCTATTAAGTATAATTTCCAGAAAAAAGATTTGTCATAAATTATCAAAACTCTATAAACTCTAGTCTTAGACATATCCAAGTTTCAATTCAACTGTCTTATTTTACTTTGGATATAGACTAATGGAAAAGTTAGGGGAATACTAGTAAAACATCTTACAGCACACCTCCTGAATACCGTTCTTTTAGTCAGCTTCAGGGTGTTACTTGGAAATTGAAATGCAGTATTATCTCTAACACAAATGTTCGAATACAAGGGAAAACTCAAAGAATTGTCAAATTTTGTTGAGAGAGAATGTTCTTATGTACACAGAAATTTCTTTTGACCCTATTGCTTTTAATACATATCCTATGCATATTTTTTCTAACAAAATTTTTAATATACTTCTTGGTTAGTGGGAAATTAGTATATAAACAGCAATAACAAAAATAAAATATTTAACATGTTCTTTAATATATATATTTAAATTATATTTACATTTTGTATTGATATATTTTCTTCATTACAGCTCTTTTTGCGTATAGAGAGGAATTTTTTGGTTTGTTTTTAACCATCTGCTATTAGGAAGGGTATCTGTTTTTTGGATAAGGTTTTAGGTTATTTGTTTAAAGTGGCACAGCTACTAGCTTGGAGGACACATGATTTTCTGTTTATATATAGTGTAAACGGAAATAGAGTGAAACTTTTGGTGTGAGTGAACTGTCAGCAGACCTTTTATGACAAAAGAACAACAAAATTGACAACTTGTGCCACACTCTCCGAATAGATTTTAAGGTTCACGAATATAGTGGCCATTTCTTCTTCAACGCTTTGAGCCCAAAGTGCTTTGCATGCAGCACTTTGAAATATTTGTGCATGATAAATATTTCTTAATATTTGTATATGATAAATATTTCTTAAATCAATTTGGACTTGTTAGCAACTTTAAGTTGGCTCTAATAAATGTTTCATTGAGTTTTAACCATATATGATGAATAGTGGCATCTCAAATATAAGTTTTATATCAAAATTTTTAATGAATCAAGTCTAATGATATGGTAGTTTTAATAAAAAGAAACAATGGCATTCATTTGGTCTTTCCAAACATTTTGAAATTTTCCAAATTTTAAAAGGAATTTGACATTTAGTAAAGGTAAACCTCTATAATGAAAGATTTCTAAATGTTTGTGTAGTTGATTGGTTTGTGAAATTGTGATTATTTTAAGATCAACTTAAAATATTGCATATTGAAATAACATTCTGAATGTCAAATGATATTATAAAATAGATTTCTGATATTTAAATGATGAATTATAAATGTTTTTCTGCCTTGTGTAGACTCAGAGGTAGCTTTTAACTGTCTGGAAATGTTACGTAACACACTGTGGTCAGTGACATTTTTTTCATTATTTTTCCTTTTCCTTTTTTTTCTCTCTCTCTCTCTCTTTTCTTCTTTTTCTTCTTCTCCCTTTTTTTTGACTCCAAGGTTTCTTTTCTCTTTTACCTTTCCACTGTCATATGCCATGGGTCCTGAACATAGCTCATTGCCTGACCGGAATAATCTCTCTTGCCAGCTTATAATCAAAGGGAGTACTGAGAAAAACAGCTGAGCTGTATTAGGCAACCACAGTCTGGAGTGTATTTCTTAACTGCTGAATAACACATCACAGGTGCAGGATTAGCGCTGCCTACAGTGCTGGGCTTTTTAGTGGAAACCCCTAGCAATTCTGTGCCTCCTCCTCATGTCTCTCATCCCAGAGAGCCTGGCAACGATATATCAGGCGTACAGAAATCAAAAGTGAGTAGCGGGAGAAGCTTTATATCTCACAGAGACTTTTTTTTTCCCTCCAAAAAGTGTAAGCAAGATGAGGAAAGCCAATTCTGGCACAATAAAAGAAGTTAGAATTTAACCTTTCTTGGCATAGATGGTGAAATAGACTAATTCAAGGGGATAAAAAATTTTGTCTACACAAGTTACATGGCAAGAAAATACCATTTAGCTGAACTCTGCTGGTACTGTGTAATTTAGATTAAAGTTAATGATGTTCTTATATATATATTGTTTTAATTTTTGTGTTATATGTGTTTGAGAGAGAGTGTGTTTACCCCTACACATTTTCAACACTGTCATGGTTAAAATCAAGTGTCGTGGCTGTGTAAATGTCTTGTGGTTTAATTTTTTATAGTTTTTGACATTGTGAATTCTTTTACTATTAATGTATCACCTATACAATTCTAAATTCATAGATTATAAAGGTCTAGATTTCTTTCTTGCAAATATGAGTTTTTAAACCTGCAAAATGATTCTTTAAAGTATAATTGTAATGATTTAGATGTTAGATCAAATGGATGTTTCAAATATATCGTTACTAAGTTTTTTGTTTTTGACCGAGAAGGATATAAATTGTTTTAGCATGATAAAGTATACATTTGGAGAAGCGAGGGCAAGTATATTTTAGTAATTCATTTCATTTTTGGCAACTGTCTTAGAAAATTTTTCTGTGACGCACAACAGATAAGTATAAAAGCTACATGGATCGGCACTGCAGATTTTAAAGTTTTTTTTTTTTTGGTTTACAGTTTTTTCTCTTAAAACTAAGATATATTCCTAATGTTTACATTTTATTCTTATTCATTTCATTGCTGGTGATAATTATTCCATATTGTTTCACCAGAGATAGACCTTTAAACTCATTGGTGATTAGAATAGTTGATGATAATGTTTAGCTTAAAATGTCTATACTATATTTTATACCTTAAATATTTAAACATTTGAACTAGCAATATATTTGTATATTTTTAAGTCAGTAATGACTAAGGTTACCTGTAACAGTTATACTATTAGAGGATACAGTAAGGACTAGAAGCAGAGAAGTTATAAATGCTTTCCAGGTTTTTTTCTTTTGGGAAAAAGAATAGCACAAACACGATGATTTGGTTTCTGGTCTGTCTGGCTTCATTGTCACTTCTCTTCTTTACGTATATGAATCTATATAAAATACTCATACATTAGGCTGTATTGGGAGTGCTTTGCAAAGCTAGAGTAAGTTTTGGTGTGGAGGCAAGTTGAACATCTACTTTTATTAGCTTCAGAACTCTGTGAAGCAGAGCATTCATAGAAACTCTGCTGAATTAAAAAAAACAAAAAAAAAACAAAACAAAAAAAACAAACAAAAACCCCACAGCTCCTGGCTTGGAAATCTGCCAAGTTTTAGTTGACTCTTTGACATTATTGTCAAAGAGACCACGGTTCAGTTTCTTTTCTAACAATGTGGACCTGAATTGACACATTAAATATTTTTAAATACAGAGGCATTTTTAATTTTTAATCAATCAGTGGAGATTATGCTATTTTATGACGATGGCTTCAGTTTGATGTTATATATTTTTAAAATCATGGTTACTTGCTTGTCAAGTTAATTTTTTTCTTATGTTGTTGCTTTTATTAAAAATACTTACAAAGAAGTTGTGTTTTAGAGGGTTTTCAAAGGTTTTTAAACATTTTGATTGAGTTTCTCTAAATTCAAAAGCAGAATAAAACCTAAAGACTTGCTATTGTTTTAACTTTAAAGAGCATAGTTGTGTTGTCCAAAATTGCTATCATAATTATTATTCTTGCTGAGGTTTATAATTCTATATTAATTACCTAGAAAACAAATAAATATAAATGTGTATGTTGTCTGTTCACTTGTATGTCATATTTACTCTTTTCATGATTTTTTAAATATTATAGTCTGGAATCATATAAAACAATTGAGTGATTAAGCTTTTACTTTTTATTCAGATGTTTTAGGTCTCTTGGCAGAGTTTTTATAGTATAAAAATGTTGAATATATGATGATCCATCATAACCTGAGTGATGTAGTAATGTCGATGTGTGAGTATGGTGAAAAGAGAAACAATTGCCAGTGAATAGAAACAGCCACTAATATTTTATGAAGCCCTGGTTTCTAGAGAGAGCCAGCACTTATTTTCTATTTAAAATTAGTGTTTCACTTAACCTACTCATTAGTGTCTACCCTGAGTGGTTGAAATGAAAAACTGTCAGTATCCCTGGTTTTGGTGCTTATGGTTTCCATAAAAGATACTGGTTCATTACTGCCACACAAAGTAATCTTGCCTCTTAGGCACTCCTGTCTAGGACTTATATTTGGCA
The DNA here is from genome assembly GCA_004027715.1 of Plecturocebus donacophilus. Taxonomy (NCBI): domain Eukaryota; kingdom Metazoa; phylum Chordata; class Mammalia; order Primates; family Pitheciidae; genus Plecturocebus; species Plecturocebus donacophilus. The sequence continues at coordinate 86,008 of PVKP010005152.1, read as the reverse complement.
ATTATGTGGCATTGTGACATCTCTTTCATTGTTTTCTTATACTCTATTTTGGCTCTCCATAAGTAGTTGATTTGTCTCGCAGTGTTCCATGTATAGCTGATTTGTCTTACGAGTGAGACTGTTATTTTATTGAGGACACCTTCACATACTCCGGGTTATTGTGTTATGTAGATGGATTTAATGATTATTTGCTAAATGAATCAATGTACAAAGAGATGAAAGAAAATTCATATTTTAGTCATCCTTGAACAAACTTTCAGTGTGTTTCATAAGCCAAAAACCTTATGTTTTTATAGACTCTTTGCCAATGGTGATGAATCTAGAAAGAAGGAAAAGCAAAAGGCAGTAAAATGAAGCAAAAGAAAGAGGAGTTGAAGAGCAAGAGGAGAGCGGGTAGGGGAAAAGATAATAGGGGAGAAAAGGGAAGGAAGACACATAGACATGGGAGATAAAGGAGTAGGGAAAGGAAGAGAAAACTGAATAGTGTCAGCAGCACAGAAAACAACAATTTATTATTATTGACTCTTACTATGTGCACAGAACTATAATTGATGCTTCATGTGGATTTCTCATCCACTGCATTCCAACCAATGAGTGCTGCTACCTCTCCACAGCTCCTTTAAGGAAGGGTAAGCCATTTGCTAAGCCCATTTAAGTAGCTGAGCTGGAGTTTGAACCCATTTGCCTATTTTACCCTACATCCTCATCAAGTCTGGCTCCACTGTTCAGTGACCAGACCTGATATTGCTTTGTCATCTGACATTTCACCCCCTCCATAGCACGTCCAGGAATTTAGCACCAGCATCTTCCTTTATCTGTCTCTCATCTGACATCTGTCTGTTGAAGGAGATAGATTTCTGTGTAGGTAACATCAGTGTCAATATTAGAAAATCTACTCTTTCGCTACCTATAATTTTTCTCTGGTATTTTTAAATAAAAATTGTATTTCTGTTTTGTTACTTTCCAGAAAAGTTTAGGCATATGTCCCAACTTATTATTTAGTATGTTTATATAAATTTTTTTTCTAAATTTTTGCTGCAAAGAGCATAGAAAGTGATACATTTGAAAGTACTTTAGTATAAGGGAAAATGGTTAGGTGAGGAAAATGAAAGTCAGGTCTTTTGAAAAATTTAGATAGTAAATTGAATTAAATGATTCAAAGATTAAGTGTTGAAAGTAAAAATTAGTTATTAAACTATCTGCTATCACTAAAAGTTATTTTAAAAATTAATGTTGTTTTGAAGCTCTAATCAGAGTTTTATTCCTGTGTGAAATACACTCTTTTAAAAAAACTGTATTTAGTTTTGGTTAAGAAAAAAAATGGACATTGACTTGCATTATTTGTTATCACAACAATACAAATAGGGTAGGATGGGTCATTCCCAAAGTTGTTGCTAGCCAGTTCAGTATTTTAAAATTTTTCTTCCACTAACCTCTTTACCCGAGACACTTAAAGTGCAAACTTGTGTAATATGAATTTCAATTTCTGTTCTTGCCCCTGCCTGCCCTCTGGTGTAGAAGGTGTATAACAGTGATGAGAACCAATATTTTGTTAAGTTTTGTGATATTCAAAGAGTTTAAAATGAAAAAGAACAAAGGAAGGTAATTAGTAGACCTTGTGTAGCATAAAATGATTATATGTGACTTTTTAATGAATTTTAAAGACATACCCATTTCTAAGTGCATTACATATTGAATTTAATATTACTTGGATTATCTCTATTGTTCATACAGATTTTTCTCTGTGTGTTTAAATGTGACAGTGGATTTTGATACTCTTTTCACTGTCTATGACATAAAACAGTCCTTTATATCACAAATTTAAAATTATTTATGATATTGTTAGAGTGATAATGTTACTAAAAAATAAAACAGTTAAAACATAGTTTAGGATGTAATGGATTAATATTGAAGATAAATTTTAATTTTAATATTGAAGATAAAATTTTTTGTGACAAATCCTTGATATTATGAATTTTCTTTTACATTTTACTTTTGTTCTGCATTTTGTTTTTTTCTGTAAAAATCATGTATATAAGTATATAATAGTATAAAATAATATAGAAATATTTTTAAAATAAAGAACTGATTAAGTATATACATTAAAGAACAAGTTATTTTATTATGTTTATATGAGGCTTCCAGCTCATTATTGTTCACTGTTTTCAATTAAATACTTTAAAGAAATTATAACTCTACCTTATTTTCTACAAGAAGAGATTCCATAGATAACATGTACATAGCTGAAAATATGTATATAACTGCAACTTTTTTTTTCCAGAAAAGATATTCAGGATATTCAAGAAGAATAACTCTTTTTAATCCTTGTAATTGAATGGAAGTCACAGTATTGCATTCCGATCATTAGGTAATTTCATGAAATTTGATTGATTTGCCTGAAAAATCTATGTCCATTTCTAAAGAAATATTCTTAATTTTCCGTTTTTATATTATTTCTTAGAATCATAGGAATGTAATTTAGTTGTGATTCAGTAACACACACTCAAACATCTTCTGAAAATAATTCTGTGGTTCATTTGCACTCCCAAAATCTAATGATCCTCGGAAAAATGAGAACCAATTTTAGAGTGGCTTACAAAAGCCTTATTTTTTATTATCCTAGTATTTTAGATAGTAACTACCTGGATTAACTATAATATGACAAGCTAAGTGAACCACACATGTGTAGTGTCTGGATTTACACTGTTTTAAAGATTGGTTATTAAAGAGAGAGAGAGAAAGAGAAAAGAAGAGAGAAGAGAGGGGAGGGAAGGATGAAGGAATAAAAGGAAAAAAACAGCAAAATGGAATGGACTTTTAATGAATAACTTATTTGATGTAGTATTTATTCCTGAGACATTTTCTGAAAGGGTAATTTTTCTCAGTTTTTTTCTTTTTATCTTCTGTCAGGTTTATTCATGATTCTGTTTTTGAATATTTATTAAAAACCTATAATTATTTAAAATGCAATTGGGAAGAAATAATCTATCTTGTTATCATTTGCTTGGCAATTAATTAGAAACTATTTACTATTTGACTTTCTTTGGTGAAAATCTTTTTTTGTAGATTTTATTCTGTTGATTTAGTAAATGGAATGTACTAAGTTATGTTTAATTATTTTTAATGGTTAGATACCTCTCAGGTGTTTTAAAGGATTATCTTTTTTTTATAAAACTAAAAATCAAGTAAAATGAGGATTTAATTAATAGCTTATTTATATGAGTCAACTAAATCAAACTTTTATCTCTTTTGATGGCTACCTTTCTCTCACTTCAAATGGAAGGATATTAATATAATAAAATGTGAGAAAGTATATTCTTCTATATTACTTTACTCAGATATCTGATATTTGGGATATATCTTCATTGCTAATCCACGCTGTTTGTTAATCATCTGGATGTTTAAATTTATTATGAATACATACCATTTGTCTTTCCTTCTGTTATTTCAGCATGATAATTATCAGGCAAATTCATATTTTCATAAAATGATTATTTCTATATATTCATGTAATTGCCTTTTTAATGTCATAGCTGATATGTTCTATCTTGTTTATGATCCAAAATGCCTGGCTTGTGTCTATGAAGCTGGATTTTGTACAACTTCAGTATGACTTGATGTCAAAGTGATCCTTTTATAAATACCTTTGCATAATTGTAAAGTTAGATAAAACAGTCCAATTTCTCATTGGCCCTTTTCTCAAATGTGGACTACACATGATGAAGATCTTACCATCTTTATTTTTCATAGTTTTCTTAGCATTTAAGGTGAGTCTCACCAGATTCATTCTGCTGCTGCTTCTCTTCCACCTTACCTATGTCTGTTAACCTCCACATTATCAATTATTTTAAAGTTATCGGGTGATTGGAAATATTGTGATTCATGTTATAGTTTTGATTCACAGAGAATTAAATACATTTTGGTTAGTAAACAAGTAATTTTATACTTTTAGATAAATTCCTTTTTTGATTTGATTATTTTGACGAAGGCCAGTGAGGAACTCTTCACCTCTCTCAGATTTGCATTTTAACCATTTATTTATTAGTGATTAATTACATCCAGTCATTTGTTTCTCTCACTCCTTGCATTCAGTTCATATTTCATGAAGGCAACCTTAATGCTCATTCAGGATGTTATCTGTTAATAACTCAGATTATAGACTTGGTGTCTGAGCTAGCCATAGTTTTAACCTTTTGTTCTTGTGAATGTGTTTCTGGTAAAATAGCATATATTCAGACTACATGTTAAAATTTTAAGTATTTTTAGAAAGATTAGAAGGAGTGTTTCATCTTCACAATTTTTATATGAAAGATGGTTCTTACCTGATTTGTCAAGTGTCTGAGAGCCAGGATTTGACTATAAAGATTGTTTAAGGCAACCAGACAGATATTTTTCCTTAATAACCGAAGTAGTTAACAAACTATATTCTAAAAAATACTACAAAATAGATTGGCAGTAACTAACAATATCAAATGTGAAATGTAGATTTACCAACAATTTGAGCACACGTGTATACATAACCCATGAAAACACAGTGAGCCCTAAATGGATTTAGTGTTAACTACCAAGCCATAGTCATTGGTCCAGAGGGGAATCCCATAATGAAGATTAGCTAGAGAAGTTCCTTCTTGGCTGGATTCTCTTTTGATGTCCCAGTTCTTCATTGTTCATTAATGTGCTTTATTTCACATCAGAATATGTGACTAATTTTTTCTTTATATTGAGCTGACATGGAATTTGTAAATGCATTTAAATAGCTCCAGCTGTTATCTGTTCTAATTTGCTATTCCGTAGATCCCTGTAGATGTAGAAACATGAAGGTAGAGACAGGAATTATAGCCCTTTTAAAGTAGATTTTGAAAATTTTATAACACAAAATTCAGTATTCCCTGTCAGAGATAATCACATTTTTCTAAAAGATGTAGGATCTTCATGTATTTCATCAGTAACTATATGGTGATGTGAGTCCTTCTATACATCCCTCTCTGTTACACACACACACACACACACACACAAACACACCCCAGTAGGTTTGTTTTGACATAGTTAAAAGATATTTATTTATTTTTTATTTTTTTATAAGGAATCCTCCCAGCTTCTCCTTTTCCTGTAGCACCTGTGCCTCTTTTTATTGTTTTGGTATTTTCCTCTATATCTCTAAATAAATACTGTACTACTGCTTCTTGATTATTCAATTTTAGGCATTACCTTTGACCTTCTGGTATCAAAGATGAGAATTTAGTTCCTTTTTTCCCATCCCTACCCCCAGTACCTATGTACTTATTCCCATCTCTTGTCCTATATGTATATGAGTTTAAATATTTGTTTCCTTAGTCCCCTGTGTTTTCCTTACAAATGCGTTTCCAAACTCAATCAGTTTAAATTTAAAATACATAAGTCATTTTATTAATTTCAACATCTTAGAGTTCTCTCTTCTAAAATCTTTTGACCTGCCTTCAATGAGGCCTGCTCGCTCCTGAAGTCCTATGCAATGTCTCATCTTATTATCCCCATTTACCATTATCTTGGAGGTATGTTTCATCTTCTCTTGGAATGGATCTACCATCAGCAGATCCTATTCCATCTGTTTTCTTGTTTATACCTTCATTTGGATGGAACATCTCCTCCAGTAACTTTCTGAGAAAGATACATGGGAAGTAAATTTTTGAGAATCTGAAAATACTAAAATGCTTTTCCCCCGCATCCTCAATCTTAATTTGCCCAGGTATTTATTTCTGATTTGGAATAATTACCCCTCAGACTTTTGAAGGCATTGTTCTCTTTTATTCTGGTTTCCCGTTTTTCTGAACAAAGTTCAATGCTGTGCTTATTTTTTTATGTCTTTTCTCTTTCTCTCTCACATTTCCTCTCTCTTTAAAAAAAATAGGATGTCTCTGTCTTCAGTGTCACAAAATTTTACAGTGACATGGCATGGATCTATTCTCAGGCACTTTGGGTTCTTTCAGATTAGAAGCACATGGTTTTTCATTATGAAAACCTTGCATGATTTATTTATTTGATGATTTTCTTACCTCTGTTTTCTCAAGTCTCTCTTTCTAGAGCTAATATTATTCAGATGTTAAGTCTGAATTTATGCTCTAAGTTACTTAAGTTTTTCATCTTTGTATTTTATACTGTGTTATAGGAGATTTCCTAATCTTTATCTTTCAACTCACCTGCTGGGGTTTTCATTTATGCAATTATATTTTTAAAGCTCTTTGTTATTCACTTTTTATAGCAATGTGTTCTTGCTTTATTGATGTAATGTATTTTGTAAGATGAGAATATTCATTTTGTAAAGTTTTTATTTTCTTTCATATAATTTACTTCTCCCAAGTAGTGTTTGTTTTATTCTCAGTCTTTGATTTTTGAGAGTTTTTTCCCAAGTATCTATTGATCTTGAATTAGTGGCTCATGTGTATGAGAATGGATCATAGAAGAGCTGACTGGAAGCTCTGTTGTCACCAGTGAGCCTCACATAGGATAACATTGCAGGGCTGTTTCACTGAGAAACTCACAATATCACTATCTTTATGCTCTTTATTCTTGACCTGGTCACATTACCCAGTAAAGAAGGTGCATACCAGGCTACATGTTCTGGCAGCCACGTGGGGAAGGTGAACTGGAGGAGTCAGCATCCAGTGTGAATGTTCACTGAATGTTTGCAGTAAGATCGTACTCCTGCTGTCTTCTGTGCTTGGTGTCCTACAGTCCTTGGCCTTGATGGTAAAACAGAAAAATTACGAAGGCATCTCAGTGATACATGTATTACATTTACTCTTCTAGTCTCCTGTGGGGGTAGGAAAGAAATACTGCTAGCCTGTAGGGAATAGGAAAGGATATCTGAGGTTTTAATTACTGTACTTATAAATATATTTTCAGCCTCCTTCTGTTTTTAATATTTGTTTCCTGAGTCCCCTGTGTTCTCATTACAAATATATTTCCAAACTTCCAGTCAGTTTAAATTTAAAATACGTAAGTCATTTTATTAATTTCATCTTTTCACCTGCCTTCAATGAGGCAGGTCATTAGAAAATGGCGTTTTTCTTTAAAAAGTGCATGATATACATGATGTCCCCCTCATTTTTAGAAGTACCTCATGATACCATTTCAGGAGCCTTTTTGCAGTTAAAAGTAAAGCTTTGCATCTTAGCTTTCCCCCACATTTGTCTTAAGAATCAGCTTTTGTAGCTTTGTTAAACCAGTGACCGGTTTCTCTTTCTGCTTTTCAGGCTTTTATTGCTAGTGTCTCCTCCCTAGATCTCATATTATAGGTTCATTTTCTTAGCCCCTTTTTCTCTGATTGCAGTGGAATTGATTAACTAGAAGTACCTGTAAGTAAGACCAAAAATTATAACATTCTTTCTTGTCGTATATACTTCTTGTAGATATATACTCTTGTAGATATATACTCTTGTCGTATATACTTTCTTGTAGATATACTTCTACATCAGCATTTTAATGGCTATATAGGAATCCTGTTTTACAAATAGATCTAAATCCTCTACTGTTGTAAATATGAGTTGTTATAAGCAATATAGCAAAGAACCTTCTGTTAGCCAAATTTATACAACTCTTTAAATAAATTCACAATGTGACAAAACAATGAATTTTCTCTTAAAATGTTTCTTATAAAATGACATCTTACTTCCAATCACATGAGGATGTTTTCTTTTCTGCTTTAGACCATTTGGTGTCAGTGTTCCATTTAACAGCTTTTCCCACTAACTGGCAAATTCTGTGTATGTTTAATTCATCCTAGTTACCCAGGCTGTGGGTGGAAATATTGGGGAGGGGGCACCCAGTACATATTTGCTAGTAGACATTTGTATAATAAATGAATTTTTATTATTGTGGTTTAAAGCATCAAAAATAAAGGGTTTGGTATGAAAGGAAATATGAAGTAATAAGTTTTAAATACTCTATATTTATTACCTGGTCTCCTGAGGTGACACAGATCATAAAGGCAGTAACATTGAGAACCAGATTAAAAAATAAGGAACTGACTATGACAGGCTGAGATATAGGTACACCCACACACACTATCCTGGGATAGCAAGCAGTGCTGAACTCTTATGTGGACAAACTTGAAACAAATGATTTTCAAGATAAGGCATTGACATGAACTATTTAACTTCCCTTTATTAGAGAATTTAACCTAAGGATAAGCATACTATTACACAGAAATAATACATTTATTGGGAGTAATTTTGTGGTTGAATTACATATTATTTGCTTAATCTAGTCTAGGGTTTTTCTAAGTGGAGTCTACAAGTAACTTGTTTCAGAATTACATGAGATCTTGTTGAATATACACATTTCCTGGCTCACCTGTGACCTATAGAATCATAATCGCTGTGGCTAGGGGTGGGATTCTGCATCTGACAAGCTTCTCATATGCCACAGGTGCCTGCTACAATCAATATTTTTTTTTCTGGACAAAATTTACTGGAAAGTATTTGAGAAAGTTAGATGCACATCTTGTATAAATTTGAATAATCTAATATTAGAGTTAATAATTAGGAAATTCTGATATATTGATTTAACATATTTTATTGTTTTTTCTTTCAACAGTTTTTCTCTGAGAATTTGATTAATTAGTTTAACATGCAGAAAGTCAGGAAAAACTATCACAGATTTTGAAAAATAATCTTCTAATTCTCTGATGGAACCATTGCCTTCAGGCATTCATTTTTGGCTTAAAAATATAACAAATGTGTGGCATATCTTGTACTTCTGACCTAGAATTTCAATTTTTTGACAAACAATTTTTAAATAATATTTTTATTGATCTTTGATTTCACTATATACAAGCTGGTTGTGTTATGAGAGAGATTTTAAATTGAAAATTGCTCATGGTGACAATTGATACAGTAACATGGCATGTATTAGAGCTCTTGCCACAATGCCTGAAATATAATAGATATCAATTAATGCATGCCCTCTTCTATGTAAGATAAACACTGTAAACACTTGAAATGAGGTTTGGTGCCTAAAATTATCTCCATTTTAAGGAAAAGAATATGAGTCACAAGATTATTTATAAAATCATATAAGGACAACTAACTTGGTAAATAGTAAAGCCTAATGTTGAACTCAGCACATCTTTTTCTGAGCAATCATGTCTACCACGGTGCCTTCTATCAAAGATGTTAGAAACATCACTACAGTAATAGGTAGGCATTTGCATTTCCCCATGCTGATGGGGAAGATGTATCTTTTGAAATGTATCTTGATATTAACTAAGTTTTTATCTTCCTACCCAATTTCACAGATTAAATATTTCTAATAATTTGTTGTTGTTTGTTTTTATTGAGATGGAGTCTTGCTTTGTTGCTCAGGCTGGAGTGCAGTGGTGTGATCTTGGCTCACTGCGACCTCCGCCTCCTGGGTTGAAGCGATTCTTCTGCCTCTGCTTTTGCCTCTGCCTCAGCCTCCCTAGTAGCTGGGACTGCAGGCACATGCTGCCATGCCTGGCTGATTTTTGTATTTTTAGTAGAGACAGGGTTTCACCATATTGGCCAGGCTGGTCACAAACTCCTGACCTTGTGATCTGCCCGCCCTGGCCTACCAAAGTGCTGGGATTACAGGTGTGAGCCACCGTGCCCGCCCTAATAATTTCTTTAAAAAATACATGATATACCTAAAGTAGAGACACTCTGTGATATAGTGGAAAGACAATTAAAGATTAAATAATTTGAGTTTAAATGCTGGCTCCATAGTCTATTGGTTGTGTGCAAATCTCTTAAACTTTGAGTCTCGATTTTCTCATCTAAAAAATGGGGATGATAGTATTAGAATTACCAGATACAGTAGAGATTGTCTATATAATGTCTCATTGAGCTCCTTGCACGCAAATATAGCTGTTATAATTTAACACATAAAATACCATCCTGAAAGGATTATGGGTCTTTCTTTATTCTGTCTGAATCTTATACTATGTAAAAGGCATGGTTTTAATCAAAATACCAAAATATCTGATTTTTTTGTTTAAGTGTTTAAGTATCTTGAATACTTCATTTTAAAATGTAATCTTATATTTTCCTTTGAACACAAATCTGGGATAGCCTACCCCACAGATGCCTAACTGTCACTATTTCTTCTTTCAGCAAACTTCCTTGATAACATGCTTTTGCGAAGTGCAGGAAAATTAAACGTGGGCACCAAGAAAGAGGATGGTGAGAGTACAGTCCCCACCCCTCGTCCGAAGATCTTGCGTTGTAAATGCCACCACCATTGTCCAGAAGACTCAGTTAATAATATTTGCAGGTTGGTGGTATAAATGATATAAACCTAGCTTTAACAAAAAGTCACACTTTTCAACTATACAACTGTAGAATAGTGTTTCAAATAACACATTTTGGAGAACAGTGCCTAATGCTATCATAAACACTCAGAGCTGTGCCTGTATTAGAGAAATATTGAATTGTGAATCAGACAGCACACATACACATAAACACAGGCCTCAGATCCCAGGCTCCTTGTAAAGGTGCAAATGCGAATTATTTTCTTTGAAAAGACCTGGTCCCTACAACTAGTTAAACATCAGGGGCTGTCAAATATGTGTGATTTTGTTTGTTTGATGCTGATGTTAGTATTTTGGAAAGAACACTTAAAATGTTGGGAATATTCATAAGCTGACTCTGGGAGAGAGTACAGTGGAGCTTATGTCATTCCCCTAGTTGCTAAAAAAGACATTGCCCAAATAGTAGAAAATGAACTCTTTAATAGGTAATCATGTTTTTATAGATACTTTATAACATTTGAAACTGGTCTGTTTTGCCTTTTTCTTCCTTACATGTCAGCGTGCAGCTCCATCCATTCCGCTGATCACTGTAGCTGCATTTACTCCTTATGGTAAGGACCACAGTGGATAAAGAGCTATAGCTTAATGAGGCTAGTGTGTGCCCAGAGAGAGAAGTGGGTCAGTTAACTGGATGAGTGTGGCCCTCAAGAGTTAAAATGTCAGAGAAGCAGTGTGCCTCAAGAGAGGGCATGGACTGAAATAGAAAGGTGGACTGCTAGGTTTAGAGTCCAGGTAGAGTCCAGATGAAAAGAGCCAAGTTCCAATCTGGACATGATACATTTGAGGGTTTTGATGTGTCTGAGTGGAGGTATCAGTATGCAGTTGGATACAGATCTGGGGTTCAGAGAGAAGGTTGAGGAGAAGGTCAAAATGTGCAGAGCATTAGTCACTGGGCAACCATTTGGAGTTTCATTAGCCAGAAAGTACACAAAGCTGAGTTGAATGCTTTTTTTTTTTTCTTTCTGAGAGCCTTTTAAAAAAAGTTTTTATGTTTCCCATGAAGCAAAATCTAATCTAAGCTTACCATGGTATCCCAAGAACCTAATATAGCACAAGAAACATATATTGACTGAGTAACACAGGGAGGAAACCTGGGTGTTTTTGTAAATAACGTATCTCATTTAATCAGCAGAACAACTTATTCTCACCTTTAGGCATATGAAATTTGGGATCCAGAGAGGTCTAGTAACTTGACTCTTGTACTACAAAGTTGTGACCACTGATTTAGTGCCAAGGTAAAATGATTCCAAAGCCCAGTTTTTCCAGGGAAACACTGGCACTTTATAGTAAATAGAAAAGGCATCAGGAAAGTTAAAAAATGTTTGAAATAAAGGAAAATTAGCAGGAAGAAACAAAGTAGTGGGATATTTTACTATTATGTCTACGTCTGTGGTATTCAGAACACATCTGTGTATGTCATTTGAGCTATTGTCCTGGTGATCAGGATTTTCCAAAGCTATCCCAGTTTCAAATATTTTTTCCTATTTTCCTGACAAGCCATTTGGGTATCTTAAGTTGTTATGGTAGAAAGTATTCAGTCAGGGGTATCTGCAGTGGAAACTCTGTTGTGGGAAGAAGCTTGGCATGTTCAAAAGAAACTGGTTTTTCTAGAGTACAGGGGCAGGAACAATAGAGTGCAGTGGTAGGAGCTGAGCCTGGACACAGCAGGTCTAGTTACTGCGGTGGGCTGTATTAAGAATGTGATCTTATTCCTATGTGTTGGGAAGCAAGTGAAGGGAGTTTTGCAGCAGGAGTGGCAGTGGGGTTGACATGCTCTGATTTGTTTCTTTGCTGCAGAATATTGGATGTATTAGAAGGGGACAGAAGTGAATTGAAGAATAGTTACGTCAGGGAAATGGAGCAGTGGACTCAGTAAAGTCAGTTCATGTGCAAGAAAATGATCTTGAACTGGAGTGGTGCTAGTGTAGGAATGAGTGGGATCTATTTGAAAAATATTTATTTAGAAGGTAGAATTGTGTGATGATGGATTAAATTATCATCTAGGAGGACAACCAGAGCGGCTTGGCAGATTTCTGGATGTAGACTTAAATGCATAGGTCTGTCTTCTTTTAATGAAAGAGGACAGATGAAAAGAACCAAGTTCCAATCTGGACATGACACGTGAGGGTTTTGATATGGCTGAGTGGAGGTTTCAGTATGCAGTTGGATATGGATCTGGGGCTCAAAGAAGAGGTTGAGGAGAGAGGTTGAAGTGTGCAGAACGTTAGTCACTGTTTGCTGTGAAACAGACAACCTCAAAACCATAGTGGCTTATAATGAAGATATTGATTTTTCATTCAGGGGTTTATAAGGAGGCTGTATCTGTGCTGCACTCTGCCAAGACTGGATGGGCTTCCCTTCACGCTGCTGTTTGAGTTTAGGCCTGCTGCACATTTCTTCACTTCTTTTATTTTGGGTCAGCAGCTTCCCAAGGCATATTCCTTCTCACAGGAGTGTGAAGGAATAATTTTTTACAGTGTCTGTTTGTGTCATGTCCTCTGACATTGCATTTTCCAAATAAAATCAAGGTCACAGTCAAGGGGAGGCAATGTCCATGGTAAACTATGAAGAATCAGGATTAATAATAGAACAGTCTACCAGAGTATGACTTGGATGTGAGACATTTAATGCTTGGGTAAAGGGGGTGTTTGCAAGATAATAAAGAATTCACAATAAAGCAGTGAGTATGGTGTCACTGAAGCCTAGAGAGGTAGTAAGGTCAGCTGTGTTGGATCTTCCAGAGAGTAGGATAAGAACTAAAACATGGCAATCAGATTTATTAGACACTAATAACTGCAGTTTAGAGATATTTGATGTAGTAGAGATGGAAGTCAGATTAAAATGGGTTATATATTAGGTGGTTGTGAACCTTTGATTTATGGTAGCAAAGAAAAAGTAAACAAAAATAGAAGGAAAAACAGCCACAGAAAAATGGAACCCCTCAAAAGAACATGGTTACACCATTGCAGTCAACATAAATGGGTTACCTTGTAGAAGTCAACAGAAAACCAATATTTATTGAATTTCAAAATAAATATTAGCATGTTTATTTTTACCTTTCTTTATTCATTATAACATTCCTATAAATAGAAGGTAGCACTATCTGTATTTGCTAGGTGAGAATTCTGAGGCACGAAAAAGTTCAGTAATTTTCCATAGTTATGATGATACAATAGAAAAATTGTGCCCAGGACTCCAGAGTCCTGAATTCTTGGCCAGCAGCCAGTCCTGACATTGGTTCTCAGAGGAACAAATAATTCACTCTTGAGTAAAAGGAGCAAATATTCACTTGAGTAAAATGCACATGTATTTTCCAAATGAAGTATTGATTCTGGTTGAATCTTCCTGTCAGCTGAGATCAGTCGTGTGTGAATCACAGGGGCTACATTGTTTCTTTGTCCTAAGACCTATATCAATCCATGACTTTCTACTTCCATGCCTGTAAGCACACTCTACTCTCTACCCTCCAAATCAGTACTTCTCAAGCTAACACTGTTGAAAGATAATTTTCCCTGCACACTAAATTTTATACTGATACTTTTCTAAAGTATAATAAAAAACAAATTCTTAGAAACATTAGTTTTAAAAATACTTGCAAAACTCCGTTTTTATTGGCTCTTATTTACCTTCAACAGACATAAATTTGTTCCTTTAAATCGCTATACAAGTTTTCATTTTTAAATTCCCCCTTTCACGGATCAGTAGCAAGCAGTTTGCTGACCTGTAGGGGAACACACCTTGAGTAATATTGCACTAAGTGTTACCCTTCTAGGTAAAACAGTTTAAAGGATAGAGTTATGTTTTCTAATGTGTACCTTAGAAAAAGGCTGGTCTAAACTGTCTGGCCTGGGGCCTTGTGCCACCCAGATCTTAGCCAAACTGAGTGTTTTGGTAGGTTTCACGTTCGTTATCACTTTCACCTCCCTGAAGAGAATAATCCAAAAGGGGGCAAGAGTGAATTGTACTGAAAAGAGAACCTGAAATCCCTCATTCTAATTTAGCGGACACGTGCAAGGGTTTAGAGGCTTGTAAACTCTTTTTCAGTACCATCAGTTACTGTACCAGCCTTCACCAAGGTCAGAGTCATTCTTGGCTTAACCTCTGTCAGGTACAGATGTGGCTGCTTCCAAAATCCATGCCATTCCCATTACTCATGACATTCTCATTAAAGGATGTAATAGAAACATAATGTGAGTGAATACAGTAATAGAGCCCTTTTTTTATATCTATATTTCAAAGAGGTAAAGTCATTGTCCTGTCTCCCTTGAGATGGCGTCTGTTTTCTAAATATCTTTCCATGTGTCACTTTGTGTTGTAATCCATCCAGTTTCATTTCCAGATTCTACTCAGGACCACAGACCATCACTGCATACCTTGAGTGCTACAGTCTCCTTGAGTATCTCTTCTTACGTGGCTTTCAGCATGCTGTTGTTCTGTTTCATTTTCCTGTCCTAGCAAGTGTTATTTTGGCCCTGTTTATATATTTTTTTCTCCATATAATCAAATCTGGCTTTGCATATCATTCCTTGTTTTACTTGATGTGGTCTGTAATCATCATTTTGTCTTGCTCTCACCACCTCTCTCAAGTTCCTCCACCTCCTCACGCATGTTATGCTTTTAAAAAACTTATTTTTGACTCTTTTCTTCAAAGACAATCTTTAATACTTCTTTACTTATCTTACTGGTTTCTTACCAAGAATTCTCCTGCCTGGGCAGTTTTCAGGGTTTACAGATGTAATAAATGAAATTATATGTTTGCACAAAGGATGTGCAGATGACACCAGGCTGCTTAAGTGAGGAATTAGGTAGGTCTCCAACTATATATCCTGAAGGGTCACAGCAGGAAGAAAGAAAAGCTTACGGGCTGTGAGCCTTTTTGCAAAGTTTGGGTTAATGCAGGCTTCTTAAACTTCTTGTTGAGTGTGATGGTGTGTTTTCAAACAGGTGCTCCTGACCTAAGCTCTCAGAGGATTTAAGTGTGCATTGTTCTAGTTTGTTTGCACATTTTATCCTCCATACTTAAGGTCATCATAAACCATCCAGGTTTTTTCCCCCCACTGTTGCCCAGGCCATTTAAACATCGATCTGTATAATTATTTTTTTTCCAATAGAAGATGTTGATTTCAAATCATTGCACCTAAGAGAATGGTGGGTTCTTCATTAGAACTTCTCATTCAGTTGTAAGAGGCTGTGATTTTAAATTCACATATGGAGGCTTTTATAAGGAATAACTCTCCTTTTGTGCCTCTCATTAGTCATCAGTGAGAATATTAGATGGCCCCAGTTTGTTGTGGAGTTAATAGAAAGTGATAGTGCAGGGCACTTTAAAATTATTCCAAGAGAACCACTGAAGATTTTTGATCAGAGACAAAAAACAAAAGGTTTCTCAGGCCATGCTGTACGGAACAGGTTAGAGTCAGGAGAGGAGAGAGGAAGTCCTGTTGGAAGGCTCTCAGAGTCATTGAGGTGAGATATGGTGAAATTATATCAGTGCTGGTTGAATATGAAAATGGAGACAATTTCAAAAAATCTTGTACTGCATAGAAAAAATAAACACAATGCTAAATCATTTGATAGGAATGGCAGAGAAGGATGTCTGATAGTTACATGATATTGAGGATAAAATAGAAAGGGCATTTCTCACATTGGTACTTTGTCATTAATGTTGGAACTCCACCTTCTCTGAATACTGTGACCCCTCAGAAGGAAAGCCAGGGTAGGTGAAAGTAGACCCATATATATTTCACACTGTACTCTCTCCACTGCTATGGGAACCCATCCATGGGAGATGATGGGGGGAAAAAAGGTAGGATTCTATTACTTTGGTAGTTACCACTACTCAGCATTCTTCTTTGCTTACTTCACAGTCAGTAGAAAACATGTAGCTTATGATGTCTGTCCCTACTCCGGGAAGTTGAATGACTTTTCTCTTTTCCAGGATTTGTGGCCTTTGTAGACCGAGAATTCCTCAAAATGTACCCTTGCATACTCAGCACCCAAGTCTGCTTGAGTCGTAGTATGCTTGATAAATGTAAAACGTACCACTGTTAACAGAGCTATAAGCAGCTTTCAGCTGTTTTAGTTAATAGACTAAAAATCTGCACCATTTAAATGGTAATTCTAAAAGTTACATGTATCTTTGCCTTTACCTGTGACAAAAACGGAAAACTGACTCTATTCCCTTGAGTGAGAGTTAAGATATTTTAGAAGACAAGATCTTCTCAAGAACATGTTTACAGTTGGCCTAAAATCAGTTAACCTTTAAAAATAAATTCTGACTGAAATGTAAAAGAAATTTAAGAGTTGTTTTAGGAAAACTGTTAATCTTTCCAGCCAGATGTAATTGCAGATACCCATCATATAAATATAATGTTTTCAAATTTCCTATCACTTGATTGTACAGAGCAGATAAACTCTTTTTAACTAATACTTTTAAAAATTGTTTTACAGTTAAATGAGACTTTATAAAGATCTAAACTGTTAGAGGAAAAGTTCTGCAATAGTCTCTCCTCAAGTGTGGTGGCTATATGAACAACCCTGAGATTTGCAATGAAGAAACATAAGATCTTAGTGGAAGAATAGAATTAAAGGGACTGAAGTTTGGGTAAACCTTGCAAACACGATACTCATGTTAAATAAAGATGCTATCAATTCAGTTTAGACATCTTATAAAATTGGTTTCTAACAATTCTACAACTAACGAATGAATTGGGTTCCAGAAGGCTATATTATAAATCTATTTTGACCATAATAAGAGAAGTAAATTTATGACCATAATAAATGCATCCACTCTCTGAATGCCTGTGTACCTAAAAAGAGTACCACTTGGTTCCTTGAAGCTTTAAAACAGGTAGACACCTTTCTTGCAAGTGTATGTTGACCTGGGCACACTGAAAATCTCTTGAGGTAGTTAAATACCTGATGATTTTTCTAGATGTTCCTTCCACACAGTCCTTTTCTTTTGGAATATTTGGAAAACTTAAAGAGCCTGAAACCTGTATAATCATCCAAGAATTCTAACAAAGTTGTTTCTGTTTTTTCTTTCTTTTTTTTTCATATTCTTTTTCTTCCTCCCTGAATCCTCTTCAAGAAATACAAGACTCATATTATCACTGCTTTGACTTCATGCAGTCTTTATATTCTCAAGTGCTTTGCTTTTTCATGAATTAACATTTTGTCAAGAGGCATTTAACCCTGATGACTGAATATCTTGTATACTCAACTACTGTTTCATTTTGCTATCACTTTTCTTTGTTTATAACACAGGGACAGCATTTTTGAAATGTTACATCAACCATCTTTTATTTCATTCATAATCATTACTATGGTTCCATGATTCATCCTGTTTTCATGTTTATATCTCACTATTTTCAATTTTGTTTAAAATTATTTCTACTTTTATTTCCTTCATGATTCTTCATCTCATCTTTTTATCACTTCCAACACTCTAGGGTAACAATCTGTATGTAAAACTAAGCTTAAACATGGCAACCAGGCAGCAGAATGTTCACATAGGCCAATGGTAAGAGTTAATTGTGACAACCTGTAGCCATTTCTTAGAGGTGGGCAAAAATGATTAGCTTTGACTCTGGAACATAGCTTTGTTTCCACGTGTGCTTGCTTGAGGGTTGAAATTTTTCAAGTAATTCTTGAACTTCTGTAATTGTACTGCTAGTTTCCAGTTAAAGTTCCTGGCTAGAGAGCAATGTCAGTGAGAAGCGTATAAATTCATTTGCATTGTGGCAGCTGATAGGCCATTGATATAGGTATCTCACCTCATTTTTTTATCTTCCAACTAAATATTTGATTCCTTTCTGAATTTGACTGATGGGACATGGATTATTTTCTCAGGGTCCCCTTCCCTCTCCCTTCTTTATATTTTTACCTCCTCTCTCTTTGCAGACACGGGAGTGTGTATTTTTATAGCTTGAATTTATTCTGTCTGATATTTCTTTGTATTTCCTAGGACATTGTAGCAGTAACTTGACAGTAGCTTTACCAGCTTTTTCTATGCCTTTTTTTTATTCTTAAAAGTTACCTAGAAGTACATTTCTGTTTACTCATATTTTGAGTAAGAAGAACCCATAATAAGGAGAAATTACTCTTTTGATTTAATTTAGGATATTGACTTCTCTAGCCCCTATGCCTTCCTGATATCATAAAATTAGGATGACTATAATTTCTGATAATTTTTGAATTTTGATTTTGATGAGAAATGTAAGTTATACATGTAATCTAAATGTGAAGGAAAAGAATAAAAAAGTCACAGGTATTACTTGTACATGTTGTTTAAAGTAAATTCCTAAGGAAGAGATAGTTTAATTATTCCCTTCAGTGTTTACATGTTTTACATTTTTATAGCAATTTCAGTAAATTGGTTAAAAAGACCTGAAGAGTTCAAGGCATGGACTGTTCAGAGACAGTCTTTCTTCCACAACAATATGCATGCTTTTTGACCTTGGTCTAAGAGAGAGATTTATCACTGGCCACTTTTAGCCATTCATTAGTATGTTTGAATTTTGCTGTGCTGGCTCTTATAAAATGAAGTATTTTGGATCACTTGAGGCTTCTAAGACAAGTAAACAATTCTGAGGGTGTTGATAGTAACTGAAGGGCTCACATATAGCAGAAAGCTACTACCACTAAGACAGAATAGACAAACCCACAAATCATGGCTAATACCATTCTCAGAGCTTTCTTCCCATGATCTTTCAGGATTACATTGCCATATCTGTCTTGGATGTCGAACACACATGAGAAAAGGATGGACATATAGTTTAGTACTTTATTTCTTCAGACATTCAGTGCTGGTTTATGACTTATATTGGGAGTCTGCTGGCATTCGTCACCCAAACTTGTGAAGATATTATGTCTGTTTACAAACAGTTCTATGTATAACAGATTTGTTTTTTATTTTAGTCCTAAAGGGCATAGCAGAAAGCACATGGTGAAGTGAGAGGCCCTTGAGTCAAGGCCCCATTCTGTGACTGTTTGTTTTTTGACCTTTATTAGTTTGCTACCCTTTTATAACTTTAATTTCCTCAGCTGTAAAATAGGAATAATAGTATTTTCTTCTTCTTTTTGTTGAGAGGATTAAATGACTCAGAATAAGTGCAAGTTATTTTTAATCTAGAAAACCATATAGAATTTAAAATTTTCTTTCCTCTCCACTGTCTTATCAAGAACCCTTCTTTCTGTTGTCCATCTTTACCCCACCTCCAAATGAAGCCCATACTTCTTACAACAAAACTTAATGTCTTCATATGACAGGACGTCCCAGAAGCAGAGGTACTAAATGGCAGAATCTCAGTTATGCTGTGCTTGATACTAACTCCTACCTGTCTTTAGTTTTTGTGCTTTGATAAGAAATAAATGTACTACACTACCTCAGAGCAAGTAGAACAGGATAACCAGCCACCTGCCTGGGTTCCAACTGTTGCACTCCTCACTAACTGTAAGACCTTTGGAAGTTACGCAGGCCCTCTGAGCCTCAGTTTCCTCATATAGTAAGCACCAGTAGTGCTACCTTCCTCACAGAGTTTGTCTGGAAAAGTAATATCTGTGAAGGGCAAAAATAAGTGTTCCATAATTTATATCTATGGTGGTTCATGGTAATTAATGTTATACGTTATATGGGAATGTTGGCTCCTTTCTCCACGTTTCTGGACAAAAGAGATATTACAAAATGTGTTTATGATTATCAAATCCACTTTCATAAAATGAAGTTTTTGGATTCTCTTAACAGATTATTGACATTCTCCTTGTTGCAATAAAATAAATGACACACATCACTTACTTCGTTTTCCCTTAGACACATACATACACACATACACACCGACTCACACACACACTCTGTTTCTCACGTTGCCTGTTTGGTCTTCAGCACAGACGGATATTGTTTCACGATGATAGAAGAGGATGACTCTGGGATGCCTGTGGTCACTTCTGGATGCCTAGGACTAGAAGGCTCAGATTTTCAGTGTCGGGTAAGGAAGAAAACTTGATTCTGTAACCTTTCATCGGCTAGATTTCCAACAAGTTTCAAGTAAGATAAAACCTTCTTTTTCTTGGCCAGCCCATTTTTAGTATAGTCATGTGCTGCACAAAAACAGTTAGGTCAGCAGTACATGGCAGGTATGATGACAGTGGATGGTGGTCCCGTAATATAGCACTGTATTTTGACTGTACCTTTTTTATATTTAGATACACAAATGGTTACTGTTGTGCCTTACTCGCCTGTAGTATTAAGTTCAGTGACATGCTGTACAGATTTTTACCCGAGGAGTAAGTGGCTTTATCTTAGAGCATAGGTGTGTAGTAGGCTCTACCATCTGGGTTTGTGCATGTGCACTCTGTGATGATCTCACAATGACAAAATCACCCCATAACATGTTTCCTACAACATATCCCTGTCTTTAAGTGACACGTGATTGTAATTTAGAAAACTGAAATTTTCCACTGGACAATTCTTCCTTCATTTTGAAATCAAATATTATTTTTAGTTTTGCTTTAACTTCTTGCTTAGTGTCCCTTTAGAGGATCTTCATCAAAATCCAATTTAGCTTGTTGCATTAATCCAAGCCGCCTTCCTCAGTTTATCCAGTTTTATTAGAAATGTAGCAGTAATTTTCTTGAAATGCAAAAGTTGCGATAAGATAATACACGTTAACTTGAAATAAATTACCTTATAGAAGAGAACATATTTAAAGTGTTTGGGTAAAATTATTAGAATTTTAAATTAGTTTTCTAAGTAGTTTTAGATTATATGACTTTGAAATTTAGAAAAAACTCACTAAGAGCTGTTTGGGTTCAATTATAGGACACTCCCATTCCTCATCAAAGAAGATCAATTGAATGTTGCACAGAAAGGAACGAATGTAATAAAGACCTGCACCCTACACTGCCTCCATTGAAAAACAGAGGTAAGGGAGGAAGGCTTCCAGGCTGGAAAATCGTTAGCTATAATGAAAATAAAAACTGAAAACTAGAATCATTCTCTCTCAATCTACCTATACCATTTTCTACTGTTGGAGCAGAGTGCTGAGACCAGATGACAGAGAACCATCATTCAAAGACATATGCAAGTAGTTTGTGGGAAAACAGTCATATGTGATTTCACTTTTATGATTTTTTTCCCACTTCTGTTCGGAAAATTGCTATTCCTAGAGTTTGAAGTGTATTTCACAGTGGAGGTGGGAGATAGCGCTCTATATTTCTCCCTGAAAGTTATTCAGAAGTTGTAGATCACCTCAAAACTACCATTTGGGTACATTTATTTTTAAAAGTAAAGTACATATAAAGGACTAAATTAAACATTATTTGCTATATGGCGTTTCCTTTTGTTTATGCTAGAGTAACACTTTTTAGTCAAAGCATATCAACATATTGATAAAATGGGGAAGATGCCTAAAAGTTTTAGTTTCAAAACTTATCCATTTAAGTATTGTTCCTTTAAAATGACAAGCATTGCATCCCAAGAGACCTTTTGTTTGCAAAGGCTCTCATATTCCCTTTCTCCTCCTCCGTGCTGTTAACACACACACACACACAGTTTTTTTGTGGTTGTTGCAGAGTTTTAAGTCCTGAATCTTATCTAAGTGATTTAAAGTGATTTTTCATGATTGATTTTATTTCTTGAGAAAAACTTTTCAACAAAATATAATGGAATTTCATGACTTTGTCTTCTCTCTTTCTCTCTATCTCTCTCATGACAGAGCAAGACCCTGTCTCCAAATATATATATATATATATATCATATATATATAACATATATATATATAAGTTATATATATTAAGGATGAACAAGAGTGTGCTAAGTGGATAAGGCAGGATAGGCTAAGTATATAAAGATTTTAAAATTTAAATGGCTAACATTAGCCAAACATTCTGCCAAGGATTACATTAATTAATCCATTTTAGCCTCATAGCAACCTACGAGCTACATAGGATTGTTCTTCCCACTTTAAAGATAAGGAAAACACAGCATGGGAGAGGTTTATTAACTTTGAGTTTGTATAACCTGTAAGTAGCAATGATACTAAACAGATGCAGTAGTAAGGGCAGAGGTCTGGTTTGAAATATTTGAGAAGCATTTGCAAGATACAGGAGTATGAAACAGCATGACTGGTTAGAGAAAATCTCATAATTAAGAGAGATGGGGGCTGAGCACAGTGGTTCACACTTGTAATCTCAGCACTTTGGAAGACTGAGATGGGAGGACCAGCCTGGGCAACATAGCAAGACTCCATCTCTACAAAAAAAAAATTGTTTTAATGATCTGGGTGTGGTGATATATACCTGTAGCAGTAGCTACTAGGGAGGCTAAGGTGGGAGGATCACTTGAGCCTAGAAGTTCGAGGTTACATTGAGCTACAGTCATGCCCCTGCAGTCCAACCTGGGTGACATAACTGGACACTCTCTAAAAAAAATATTTTAAATACCTAAGAAAAGAGAGATGGGGCCAGATTCCATTGGGAGTATGAAGGTGAGGGAGCATTATCTGAGGAGGATATAGGGATTTAGAGAAATAGTAGAATAAAACTCCAACAGACAGAGTGAAAAGGCTTAGAAAAGGAGGGCAGGAACTATGAGAGGCAAGTTCTTGGTGGAGGGCAGTGTGGACATGAGGATGCAGGAGCGGCTGGTGGATTCTGTTGAGCATTGTGTAAAGTGGCTGGCTTTGGTGGAGTTTAGTAGCATTAGAATGCACTGCTTTGAGCCCCGAGGATCTCAGGTGGGTACCTCAGGAATCTTTCCAGATTCCACTGCTTTGCCAGTGCCTCGGCAAGGTCTCTGCAGACTCTACTCAGGCAGTTCCTAGTTGCAAAGTCTCTACAGATTCTTATCTTTTTGGCCCAGTTGTTTTGGGGTCGGGTAAATGTCACTGCAGAAGGCCAAGAGCACTGATGTTTTTACATAGCTGTATGCTGCCTTTTTTTTTCGCCTCCACCATATACACATGCGCAGTTTTATTGAAATTGTACTAGATATTTTACTTTCTAGCTATATGATTTTTTTCTTCTATTTCTTACTGCATTTGTGAACCATCTTCTAGTCTCATAAAAACAGTCCTGGCATTTTAAGCAGTTACAAAACTAGTTATCAGAGAGGAGACAGTAGTGACATAATGCAGTTTTGGTATGAAACCACTGGTGATTCTGAACTGACTCTCAGAGTGAACAAGACTTCCCCTGGGAGTTCTCAATTCTACTTCCCAGAGCAGCTGGAGTGACACCGCAGGTAGAAATCTGCTGTCCTGGAGAGAGCTGACAGCTGTGGGCTCTGCTTTTTTCCTGATAGGTATCTGGAGCTGTTCACTTTCTGAGACTCTGGCTGTGGCTTGAGTGTTTACATTGTTAGTGCTCTGAGCACAGATAATGGCAGATTAAAACATGACCAGTGTGACCAGCAGAAACAAAAGGTTTTTTGATAAGGATCACCTATTCATGTGAGAAGACAGGGAGGCTGCTGGGGATAGGGTTATGGGGCAAATAAAAGGAAAATGGGAAGGTAATGCTAGCTGTAAATAAAGTACTTGATGGTAAGGAAAGAATCCCTTGATCCTTCTGGTCTCATTGCTCTCGTAAATCAGAAATATAGTAAGATAAGTAATAAACAGTGTTCTTGCAGCTCAGGGTGTATCCTGTATCTTGCATTGACATGGAAAGTAAAAGGCAGTGAAGCTTGGAGTTTTAGTAAAATTATATCATGGGAATGGAAAAGTGTTCTCTGTTCATATACTGATAACACATTGTGATTATGTGGATAGTTCTAGTTGTGGCTGAGTATCTAGCATTCTCCTAAAATCTAAAATTTTTGCAAAATCAGGCTTTTGTTATCTTTAAATTGTAAATGCATTTAGGCTAAGTTTCCAGTGGCAGTCTTAACATATTTGTGTGCTATAGTGTTTGGATGCCTCTATCTGTATAAAAATATTGTGAGTTGTGCTTTCACTGGTATTGTGACACCTTGGATTTATTTTTAACTCTTTATATAACCTAAGAGAGAGGGGAATGAAGGAAGAAATTTATTAAGGCAATTTATTGTGTTAAATTGTAACCTGTATAACATTAAGAGCTTACAGATTATTTTCAAGATTTACTAAGCAGCATGTTTTAGACAATGAATGCTCAAATTATATATAATTCCTGTTTATGCTGAGGCCTGAATGGCTTTTTACACATGTGCTGTAATATGTCAAGTTCCTGAACTCCTTTTTCCTACATTATTGGGAACATTTCTTAATTTTATTAATATGAAAACTGCTGGTTTTAATGACCTCCCATTTAGAGTTTTCAGATGCAGACTACTTTAATTAAGATTTGCAGCTATTATAAATAATAAATAGCTGTTAAACATATATATTTTAGACTGATGAGTAAATTATAACACTGATCATCATGAGGTTTGGACAAGAAATTTGCAGTGGATTTTAGTTTTTAATAGATAATCCCAAGTTTTTCTGAAATATTTCAAAGATTTTTTTTTAATTTCAGCTTTTATTTTTAGGTACATGGGGTACAGGTGAAGACTGTTATATGGGTATATTGGACCCAGTTAGTGAGTATAGTACCCAATAGGTAGTTTTTCACCCCATCTCTCCCACCCCCATTAGTCCACAGTGTCTGTTCTTTCCATGTTTATGTCCAGGCATGCTCAGTGTTTAGCTCCCACCTGTAAGTGAGAACATGCAGCATTTAGTTTTCTGTTCCTGCATTAATTCTCTTAGGACTATGGCCTCCAGCTCCATCCATGTTGCTGCAAAGGATGTCATTTTATTCTTTTTTATGGCACATAATATTCCATGGTGTGTATGTACCACATTTTCTTTATCCTGCACACCATTGATGAGCAGCTAGGTTGATTCTGTGTCTTTGTTATTGTGAATAGTGTAGCAGTGAACATACAAATGCATGTCTCTTTTTGGCATAATGATCGATATTCCTTTGGATATATACACAGCATCACTCCTATTCAACATAGCACTGTAAGTCCTAGTCAGAGCAGTCAGACCGAAGAAAGAAAGAAAGAAAAGGCATCCTTAGGAAAAGAAGTTAAACTATTTTCGCTGATGATATGATTCTATACTTAGAAAAACCTAAAGACTCCACCAAAAGGCTAGTAGAACTGATAAACAAGTTTAGCAAGGTTTAAGGATATAAAATGAATATACAAAAATCAGTCAGTAAGGTTTCTTTTTTTTTCTTTTTGAGATGGAGTCTCGCTGAATCACCCAGGCTGGAGTGCAGTGGTGTGATTTCTGCTTACTGCAACCTCCACTTTCTGCATTGAAGCGATTCTCCTGCCTCAGCCTCCTGAGTAGCTGGGATAATGGGCACATATCATCATACTCGGCTAATTTTTGTATTTTTGTAGAGATGGGATTTTGCCATGTTGGCCAGGCTGGTCTTGAACTCCTGACCTCAGGTAATTTGCACCTTTGCCTCCCAAAGAGGCCTGCTGGGATTATAGGTGTGAGCCACCGTGCCTGGCCAGTCAGAAACATTTCTATACACCAATAACGTCCAGGCTGAGAGTCACATCAAGAACATACTCCCATTTACAGTAGTCACAAAGAAAATGAAATACATAGGAATACAGCTGACCAAGAAGGTGAAAGGCCTCTACAAGGAGAACTACAAAACACTGCTGAAAGAAATCAAAGACAACACAAATGGAAAAACTTCCTATGCTTATGGATTGGAAGATTTATTTTCAGTTTATGTGGTTTTTTTCCTGGATGTTTTGATCCACGCATGCAATGTGAAATAAGCATATCATGGGGAATGGAGTATCCATTTCCTCAAGCATTAATCCTTTGAGTATGTTACCGTTCAGTAAGATAGCGTCCTTGTTCTTAGAAAGTACACTCTGATGTTATAAGTGCATAGTGACATTATGTCTACAACTTTAAATGATCCAGAAATAATGCAGACATACAGATAAGTAAACAAATAAAATTTGAATTAAAATGCGTATATGCATATTATATATAAATATTGAGAGAGAGGCACTGAGAAAGCAAGAGAATTATTTAAACAATGGTAAAATGTTAACAATGAGAAATCTAAGTGAAGGGCACGTTGGAATTCTTTTTTCTTAGAATGGTTTTTCAGCCTTTTTTATTATTGCTGAAATTATTTCAAAATAATTAAAATTTAACATTGAGGGTAAAATAGAAATTAATGTAACCTTTTAAAAAGAATACTTGACAATATGTATGAAAAGACTTAAAATATATATCCTTTAAACTAATAGATCTACTTCTGGGAATCTTATTGAGGAAATAATCATTGGCATGTGCAAAGATGCATGTGTAAGAGTGTTTATTACAGAATTTTATATATTATGACAAAGAAGCCTTATGGCAAAATCTTTAGAATCTCCTAAATGTATGACAGTAGGAGATTGACTTTCTAATTAGGATAATTTTATGTATAATACAATTTTAAAAGTCATGTTGTAGCAGGGCACAGTGGCTTACAACTGTAATCCCAGCACTTTGGGAGGCCGAGGGTCACTTGAGGCCAGAAGTTCAAGACCAGCCTGGCCAACATGGCAAAACCCCGTCTCTACTAATGATAAAAAATAAGCGGAGCATGGTGGCTCACACCTGTAATCTCAACTACTCCGGAGACTGAGACACAGAATCACTTGAACCCAGAAGGTGGAGGTTGCAATGAGCTGAGATTGTGCCACTGCATTCCAACCTGGGCCACAGAGCAAGACTCTGTATCACACACACACACTTTTATATATATATATATATATATATATATATATATATATATATATATATTTATATATATATATTTTATATATATATTTACATATATATACATATATATTATATATATTATTTATATATATATACATATATATTATATATATATATTTATATATATGTATACATATATATATTATTTATATATATATACATATATATATTATATATATATATATGTATACATATACATATATATTATTTTATATATATATATTTATATATATATTTTTTATATATATATATTTTATATATATATATATATAAAAGTCTTGTTGCAATAAAATTTCAAAATAACTAGGAAGACATTAAATGTTGTTAACACAAAGAAATGATAAGTGTTTGAGATGATAAATATGCTATCTGATCACTATTCATTATATATGTATTAAAATATTATGATTATGTGTCAATAGAAAAATATAAAAAA
Organism: Plecturocebus donacophilus; assembly: GCA_004027715.1. NCBI lineage: Eukaryota > Metazoa > Chordata > Mammalia > Primates > Pitheciidae > Plecturocebus > Plecturocebus donacophilus. The sequence goes on along the minus strand of PVKP010005152.1, from coordinate 58,488 downwards.
TGTTGCAGAAAAAATATTTTTCTGAAAAATGTTCACCGTATTATAAATGAAAACAACCTAGTTATAAATCAGTATATATTATATTTTGCTCATGAACATTTTTATTGAAATGATACTGTTAGCAGTAATTTTTTCTGAGCATTGAGAAGGTACTGATTTTGTTTATTTTGCTTGATCCTTTTCAGTTTTTCTTCATGGAATATGTAGTAATTCTGAATAAAACAAAGTTTCATTGGTGGAATAAGGTTCCCAGCCAAAATATTTAGGTGTCCATTTAGGTATATAGTACACCTATATAGTTAAAGGTATATAGTACAGTTGGAAAACCTCTTGTCCATAGTATCTAAAGTCATAAATTACAATACTACCCTTTAAAATTAAACAACAGTCATCATCACTCTCTCAGAGTATATGGTGCCCTTAATAAGAATGATGCTATTACTATATAATTACACCTGGTTTAAAGTCAGTTTCCTGAAAATATGTCCCAGAGATCACCTGTGTAAAATTTACCTGGGATGATTATTTAAAATAAAATATTTTGAATGAAAATCTTTGGGGTTAAAGTCAGTGAATATGCATTGTATAAAGCTAAGTCATTCTTATTTTTATAAACTTTGAGGAATCTGATTTGTCAAGAACTAGAGTCAAAATGAGTAGTTTTTAATAATTTGGTGTATAAAAGTATCATACATTCTTTGGATGGAACGTATTACCTTCTTTTAAAATATTCAATTTAAGAAAAAGTATAGATTTTGAAGCACATCTTTGTTTAAAACAATGCACAGCTATATATTGTCTATTTGGCAACATTTGAGGGGTCCACTTCCTTTTCATCCAGTATAAGATGACTTTTATGTACAATAAGTTGTTTTATGTCCCATGAATTACAGATACTTTTTAATTCAAATTCATGGTATAGAGTACTTCAGAAACCACATGAGAAGAGCCTGTGAACTCATGAGCTGGGTCTGTAATGAAGATGAGCTACCTGGTTATATTGTGGGTGCACAGATCCACTTACCTTTACTCATGTTCTTTCTGTAGTTTTATCCTGTGTTGAGCCTGTTTATTCCAGAAATGAAGAAATGTATGCTATTGATTAACTGCCTAGATGAAGAATGATTCACGCTGGTCAAACTTATTTAATTTTTAGTATATATAGGGTTTTTTGGATTAATGGGTATGTGAAAAGGACCTTTCCCAACTTGTGTGTGGTATTAGCAAGTACCTTTAGGAAGGAGTCGCTTTCTTATTTTCAAGTAAAAAATTCTCTAGATTGTGTTTCTTTTTCTTTTTAATTTCAGATTTTGTTGATGGACCTATACACCATAAGGCTTTACTTATATCTGTGACTGTCTGTAGTTTGCTCTTGGTCCTTATCATTTTATTCTGCTACTTCCGGTAAGTTTCTAACATGTAGATGCGAAATGTTTTATTTATATTACCTTCCTTATGCTAATACCCTACTGCTTTTGTCTGTTGGTGTTTGTCACCACAGCTTTTTTTATCCTAATTAGATCTTATATTTAACTGAAAATATCTGTTATTGTTGATAACATGTTGTTGTCCTAATGAAGTTACAAATAGATACCTATCTCATTTCTGCTTCAGACTTCAAAACTACCTAGATAAGTACTTCATCCCTAGGGAAGCTAAGGTAGTTAGAGAATTCAGAGACTGGTTACTACTTAGGTTTGATTGTAAGAAGAGAAATAGCCATGTTGAATTTAAGAGTTGCTCAAATTCCTTATTTTCTGAGCTATAAAATTTCTTAGTATTAAAAGATTTTAAACATAATTTATAGATTAATCATTAAAATATTTTCATTTATTAAAGTTAAATTTGGTAGTTCCCAATTACTTTTAATGGCCTATGAACTTATTCTCTAGACTGTGAAATATTAAGGACCTTTATGTTTATGTAATTTGCCTTTCTATTAATTACTCGTTTGAGATACTCTGCAAATGGTCAGATTGATTCAAATAAATTCATTTCTAGTTGAAAACTTAATTATTGACAAAGATTTTAAAGATTAAATTTATTTCTATTATTTCTTCGTATGTGACCTTATATGAGAGAGTTAGCTATAATGTTTTTTGTAAACGAAAAATTTACATCTTTAATTAATTAGAGACCTTAGAAGAGATTTTAAGGAATGATATTGGAGCTATTTAGAAATATAATAGAATGTAGTCTGCTTGAATCTATGAAATTTGAAATAAAGAAGAAAAGTTGTAGATGGTTGAGACCGAGTAAAAACACGTAGTTTATTTAGCTTATTTTTAAAAATAGGTTAGCAAAACAGTAATAAGTTTTACTTGAGAAACTATAAGAGTAAAAAATATGAAGCCTTTAATGTATTACATGTAGGTGATAAAGTAAAAGTGCTGTGATGACTGTTTTAGTTGCAATATTTTACTCCATCATTGCATTTCATCACCTAAAATTATCTTCATCTATCCATCTTTAGGTATAAAAGACAAGAAACCAGACCTCGGTATAGCATTGGGTTAGAACAGGATGAAACTTACATTCCTCCTGGAGAATCCCTGAGAGACTTAATTGAGCAGTCTCAGAGCTCAGGAAGTGGATCAGGCCTCCCTCTGCTGGTACGAGAAGAACATAGCTTGAATTTAAAGGAAATGTTTCTGCAAGAACTGTCAATAAAGACGGGGTTTCACTTACTGAAATAGATAGGGCCCTGGACAAGGAGAAAGCTCTGTGCAGTCTGTTGGACATCAGATCTCAGCTGCAGGGCTTCCTGATAACATTTTGACATATTGAGAGTAAGGTGATTGTTTTTTAATGTAGGTGTATGGTTACAATCCAGACCCTCTGACATTCTGATAAAGAGCAGATTAGAAAACATTAAACATGGGACCATCTTCCCTCTGTTTTCCATAAGGATAGCATTACCGCACTTTGGCCTGGGTTTTGAAGGCTAAAGTATTACAACCAACTGGGTTCTCAGTATTTCTACAAAGGAAGAAGGCTGCTTTTCAGCTGTGGGGTTTATGTTTCAGGGTGAAGTCCTGGCTTTTCCATTCAGGACAAGTTCCATTTTCTGATGGTCAGCACTGCCAACGTTGAAGAGAATGTATGAGCAAATACAATTTGAAAATCAACAGTATTACACTTACTATTTTTCTAAAAGAGAAGTACAATACTAAAATCCCTTTTGGTATTATTGAATTAGATGCTCTTAGAATTGAAACTGAGTTCTTCCAGTGTTTCTTGCCTTCAGACTCATCTTTCCCATTACTGTGTAATGGTTTTGGAGAGAGAACTTGCAATGTTACTTCCTGGGTAAAATATCCTAATACCCACTACTGCTTGCAGGTCTTCTTTCTCAGCTTGGTATTCATGGCACATGAAACTCAACCTGCCTTCCTAACGTCTCCTCCCACCTCTCTCCAGTATGCTGCTTGGGCTGTAGCATCACCTCTGAGTAAATGTTTCTCAAATACAACGTATATCCGTGTCTTTGCAAATGTGATAGCTTTACCTCCAACTTACGGCTCAAGACCTATCTCATGTTTTACCTGTGGCAGCTTCTCTGTTACACCAGACTAAACCAGTCTGTTTATGTTTTGTTACAACATTTTCATTACTGATAATGGCCATTTAAAATAATGTTACAATATATAATAATATAATATTGGGGATAATGTTTCTGTGTCTTTTGGTGGAGTCTGTCCTCTTTCGGGATAAAAGTTACATTTTGTTTGCTTTCTATCCCCAGTAAAGTGGCTGATTCATTAAAAGGACTGTTCAATAATTTGTTTTAAAAAAGCTTTCAGCTCCTACTTTTAATAGCTATAAAAATACTATCTTGTTTCTATAATCGAGATACCAAAAAACAGTATTTGGCTCACATCATGTAATGGTTAAGAGCATACATTCTCAAATTGTCTGGGTTCCAATCCTGGCCCGACGTTGGCCTTTAAAACTAAATCAAATTCTCATTTAATTCTCATAGCAACCCTACAAGCCATATATTTGTGTGTAAAGGGGCATGTGTGTGTGCCTATGGCTAATTCAAGGCCATAGAGAGTATACAACATTATTTATATCTGTATGTTTTCTAATGTCTATATATTGGCTTAAACATTAGAGACTACTAAACATCTAATCACTAGGTAAGATGACAGTCCTGGAATAGTGATCATTCTTTATAACTCCTTCTACATTCAGTTGTTCTCAGTGTACATGAAGTAGTGATCTTTTTTGAAAGTACAGTTATAGTCATTGTATCTTACAGGCATTTTATTTTTACTATCAAACTAAAAAGTTGTCACACCTGGCTAATTTTCATATTATTTGTAGAGATAAGTTTTTGCCATATTGCCCAGGCTGATCTTCAACCTCCTGGATTCAAGGGATCCTCTTTCCACAACTCCCCAAAGTGCTGGGATTACAAGCATGAGCCACTGTGCCCGGCCCTAATATCTAGAATTTTATATTCTATGACAAGGGTGGACAAAGATTGCTGACCATGAGATGAGATAGTTCTGATTATCTGGGGTGGCCCAGTGTAATTGCATGGCTCTTAAAAGTACAAAAAGAAAAATTTTAAGTTTTTAACTGATGTAACGTATATCTCTACAAAGAATACATTCCAGTTTTCTGATCAGGTCTTACAAGAGTTATATGGTAGGTTCTTTATGTCCTCTAAATTATATACATTGTAACAGATCCTTAGCCCTTTTTGTCTTGGAACCATTGATATCAGAGTTCTTCAAATATTTTGCTGTAAGTGCAGATGGGATGAAGATCATATATAAAGAGACATTTAAATTTAATGCCACTTAACTCATATTTTCATTCTCTTTGTCTCTACTCCACTCTTTATAATATTGTTCAGAGCTCTCTTAGAGCTTGGTAAATAATATTGTCTCCAACTTGTTAACTTTCTCTCATTAACTTTTCTCTGTAATGTACTGTTTTGTCTATATAGTTTTGCATTTTTGATTGTGACAATTAACTTGCATTTCAAAAATGTAATTTACAGTAATCTTTTTTATTCCATCTTCATTTCATTTAGAGTTATGTGGCATTTTATATCTGAGAATTCCAATCTGTAATCTGAACGGGTTAAATCTATTTGGGTTATGTCTGTTGGCTCTCATTTATAGTGGCTGTTTCTTTTTGTTCTAAAGAATTCATTCTCTAGAATCTTCTCATTCTCTCCCTTTCTTCTCTTCCTCCATTTTCTTTGTTCTCTTCTTTCCTCCCCATCCTTGGAGATTTCATTTTTCTTGTGAGCCCAGGATTGCATTACAGTTTGTTTGTTTATTTTTGAGACAGAGTTTCACTCTTGTCACCTAGGCTGGAGTGCAGTGGCACTATCTCAGATCACTGCAACCTTTGCCTCCCAAGTTCAAGCGATTCTCCTGCCTCAGCCTTCTGAGTAGCTGGGATTACAGGTACCTGCCACCATGCCCAGCTAATTTTTTGTATTTTTAGTTGAGACAGGGTTTTGTCACATTAGGGAAGCTGGTCTCAAATTCCTGACCTGGGTGATCCACCCACCTCGGCCTCCCAAAGTGCTAGGATTACAGGCATGAGCCACAGTGCCTGGCCTACAGTTTATTTCTTATATTATACCCATGATCAAGTAGTATGGTGGCAAGAGTTCCTTCTAAGTACTATTATCCCATCATAGTCACGGAATGAAAAGTATTCTGCAAATGGTTTCCTCAAGACAGCATTTGTATGGAGGAGCCTTGGCATGCTACCAACCCATTAGCAAATTTAGTACCATTCAGTGGTCCCTGCTTAATGCTGAAGCCCTAGGTTCAGCTCCTCTGGTTTTAAAGGAGTCAGAGTTTCAACTCTGGATTCCAGTTCTGTTATTATTCTTTGCCTAGACAGCAACCTGGCTTATGTTCCCTGCTCTGGTCTCAACTCCTTCCCTCCCTTCCTCTCTCCCTTTCTTCTTCCTCCCTGCTTATAGATATCGTTTATTTCTGTATGTGCCTAATAACGCATTACAATTTTCTTTTGTTATATTTTATACACGATTAGGTATATGGTGGCAAGAGTCTCTTCAGAGTATGTAGTATTCTGTCATAGTGGGGAAGCACAAGTATTCTGTTGTGCCAATTACTGTAAACGCACTCAAGTTTTTTATCTGTGAAAGTGATAATAGGTAGAATAAAATATTTTGTAATTTGGAAGCAGTATTTGGAACATTCAGAATCCACGCTCAATCTCAAATATGTTTGAAAGAGTGTAACATAAATTAATAAGTAAATACATACAAATAAGTTGTGTATATGGAGAAAAATACTGGCTAAATATATTTTATATGCAGCAATCATTTCTTCTCTGGAGAAAAAAGATTAAACAAATCTGTAGTGCTGTGAATACACTAACAGTGTGTTTTGGGATTTCACAGGTCCAAAGGACTATAGCTAAGCAGATTCAGATGGTGAAACAGATTGGAAAAGGTCGCTATGGGGAAGTTTGGATGGGAAAGTGGCGTGGCGAAAAGGTAGCTGTGAAAGTGTTCTTCACCACAGAGGAAGCCAGCTGGTTCAGAGAGACAGAAATATATCAGACAGTGTTGATGAGGCATGAAAACATTTTGGGTGAGTAAAAGTCTGCATAGCTATGTTCAGGGTTTCCTAGCTTTCCTCTGTGTTTCTCTTAACATCTGCATATTAACTCATCTGTCTAGACCCGTTGTGAAATGTATTGAAGTTTTCTTCTTGGCATGGGCCCAAGAACATCATAAGTTTCTAATGGGAGACCTCACAGGAGGAATGACTAAGGCACGTCTGTGAATAAATGGTAGGCTGGAAATGGAATACTCTCTCAAATATTTTTTCTTCAGAAACAGGAAATGCAAGTGTAATACCAGAATTTTTTAGGATTTCTTAGACATTTGAAGGAATATATTTTTGTTTAAATGTTGAGAAATGCAGGAATCTTATCTGCAGGGTTTATTTATATCAATAGTTTCTGTTGAGAATAGATTTTGTTTTCTCAAGTTAAAAATGATCTGTCTGGATCATTCAAGTATAAAGAGTAAGCTAATCCTTGGGGTATATTCCTTAAATCAAGACCCTGTTTTGTAAACAATGTCTTATGCGTTACTATAATACCATAAAGTAGTTTAAACATCAGCTACTTTATGGGTACCAACAAGGGACCATATTTTCAGATGTAAACTCTTAAGCTTTCTTTACTCCTACATATTTTTTTTTTTTTTTTTGAGACAAAGTCTCGGTCTGTCACCCAGGCTGGAGTGCAATGGTGTGATCTTTGCTCACTGTAACCTCCACCTCCCAGGTTCAAGCAGTTCACCTGCCTTAGCCTCTCGAGTAGCTGGGATCACAGGTACACACCAACATGCCTGGCTAATTTTTATATTTTTAGTAGAGATGGGGTTTCACCATGTTGGCCAGGCTGGCCTTGAACACCTGACCTCAAGTGATCTGCCTGCCTTGGCCTCCCAAAGTGCTGGGATTACAGACGTGAGCCACTGTGGCCGGGCTTACTTGTCTAATTTTGATTGCTTCTTGTTGGTATTAGCAATGTAATACCATCATAGGGATAATCAGGAAGTTGAATAAAATGCTAAGCAAAAAATACCTCTGACAAAGAATGATGTTTGAGAATATGAATTATTCCTGATGCTATTCAGAAAACACTAAACCTTTTCGTCTTTTTTCCTTTTAGGTTTCATTGCTGCAGATATCAAAGGGACAGGGTCCTGGACCCAGTTGTACCTAATCACAGACTATCATGAAAATGGTTCCCTTTATGATTATCTGAAGTCCACCACGCTTGACACTAAATCAATGCTGAAGTTAGCCTACTCTTCTGTCAGTGGCTTATGTCACTTACACACAGAAATCTTTAGTACTCAAGGCAAACCAGCAATTGCTCATCGAGATCTGAAAAGTAAGAATATTCTGGTGAAGAAAAATGGAACTTGCTGTATAGCTGACCTGGGCCTGGCTGTTAAATTTATTAGGTTAGTATCAAAGTGAACAAATACATGTTTTATGACTCTTTTCTGTTACTTTTTATAGGTTAGTTTGTAGTGCAGTAGAGGAATAGCATTAATTTTGACATTTGAGGGGGCGACCACCAAATATTTTATTAGCAACACAGCGTATTTGGGTCAGTTTTGTTGTGTCTATGTTCCTCAGAGACGTTGCTTAGAGACTATTCACATTAGGTTTACAGCCTTATATAGAAAAGAGGTAGCTAATACCTGGGAATATGTAGTCATAATTCTGCATAACATTTGCAAGTAGGAAAAAGTTTTAGGGAAAATTTACAGATTATATTTGGATAAAGACAATTTTTATATGGTATAGGAAAGATAACTTGCATAGGTGTTTTATGAGAAATGTTAGAAACTAGTAAAACACAGCTGTTATTCAGTACTGTTATCCTGTACCTGAAACAGTGAATTTAACATCTGTGCACATAAGCTAGAGCATGTTGTAAAACAGTGGTTTTCAGACTCCCAGGACTGCTTGGGTTACATCGGTAGCTTCTGCACAGGAGGGAGGGGAGATGATAGTTGGTACTCTATTTTGCTCACTCTCACTTTAATCAGAATGGCTGCTTCCATCTCACAGATGATTTAATTAGAAGAAATGGTTTCTCTGTTTGTAAAACAAAACAAACAAAATGAGCTTGCAAACCCTGGCATAGAGAAATCATCGAATAACTACCTTTTAAAGAACTCAGTTTAGGCTTAGCCATTATTAAATTTTTGGATCATCTTGTGGATTTTTCTAAGGAAGACTGTTATACATGGAGAAGAGCACAAAGAAAAAGCCATGGAGATGATTAAAAGTTTGGAAAGTAAAACTCACAAGAAAAGACTAATGGATTGGTATTTTTGGCCAGAAGTAAAAGCTGAGGTGTGATTTAATAACATATCCCAAATATATAAAGGTCTTCACCATTTAAATGATGGGAAATTGAAGTTCTTAATCTTTAAAAACAAAGCAAGAGAAAATGATTTGGGCTATAGATTTAAGTTAGAAATACGAACCTCCTGCCAATAAAGATTATTAAATCCTTTCTTCCTTCTGATTTTTTTCTTTGACCTACAACCCTTTTCAAGTTTTCCTATAAAAAATGATTCCCACAACGCTTCTCAAATTACCAGCCTCTCTCTCCTTCTCTCCCGTGTTAGGTGCTCCTTTGGAACTCATGGGAGAAATCTGCTTTCAAAACCCAGCAATTTGTAATAGGCTTGTAATTTGGCTTCTGTTCCATTCTCTGTGGACCCTGCTTTATTTAGAGACACCATTGGACTTGGTCACCAGAGGCCTTCTCTGTTGCCATCATCCTGTCCACAGTGTCCAAACCTTTCTTCCTCTCGTTTTCTTGGTGTGCCTCTGTACTCCACCTTTCCTTTTCTCTCTCGCCACTGGCTCTGCTCTCTTTTACCTCTTATGTATTTTCCCACTGCTAGATTTCTGCTGTATCTGCATTTCCTTCCTAGTTCCCAGTTTTAACATTAGGTATCTGACATCATCTTTTGGTCCCTAACTTTTGGTTTGCTCAAGTGACAGAATTTTCTCTCCACAATATTCCCATTTGTATGGGGCCAGTGTGGGCCTTCTCTACCATTTTTCTAGATTCTGGGGTGAAGTGTTCTGAGTTACTTTGTCTTTGTCTCTCCTATTCCCAGTCTTTTGTACATGCTGCCACAAGATTTATTTTCTTGAAACCTAATTTTGGGCATCAAAATAATTTCAGTTTCCTGTGGCTTTGTATTAAAATGTGGTTAAGATTTCTTTGTGTAGTTGGTTCTTTCTTTTCTGACCCTGGGCTCTTCTTTAGCCCTATTTTCACCACACTCCTTACCTTTGGCAAGATTTATTCTGAAGACTTTACACTTCTAATACCATCAAGTGTTTATAACATGCTTTTTATCATTACCTGAACACCCACATCCTGTCTCTATCTAGATAACACTACTCATCTTCACAGTGTCTTCCTTTGAGATACCTTCTCTTTTTATTTTTATTTTTTAGACAAAGTCTTGCTCTGTCACCCAGACTGGAGTGCAGTGGCACCATCACAGCTCACCTGGAAGCCTTGACTTTCCAGGCCCAGGCAGTCCTCCCACCTTGGCCTCCTGAGTAGGGACTTCAGGCATATGACACCATGCCTGGTTACTTTATATATATAAAGAGAGAGAGAGAGAGATGGGATCTTATTATGTTGCCCAGGCTGGTCTTGAACTCCTGGGCTCAAGTGGTCTTTCTCCATCAGCCTCCGGAAATGCTGGGATTATATGCATGAGCCATCATGCCTGGGCCACCTGCTGTTTCTGTTCTCTGTTCTTGTATCTTCTAATGTAACTCTGTACTTGTTATCGTGAAATTTCTTGCCTGTTGCATGGTGATCATTGTCTACTTACTGTCACTCCCAATGGAAAGTAAGCCCCTTGAAAGTAAATAACATGTATTTTTCAGGTTTGCATTTCTCGTGCCTTTCCCTGGTACTCATTACTTAACTTTTAATAGATAAATGATTCCATATGGAACACAGGTTGAAGAAAAAAGCACTTTTTTCCTAGCACCAGAGATCCTATGCATTCTGGATGAAATCCACCTTTCTAATCATATATTCTACAAACTCTCCAATTTGTATGCTTGCTTTTGCAAAACTGAGCTACTTGCATTTCTCCCTATATACCCCATGCTTGCTGTTGCCTTGTTTTTGATTGCACAATCCCTAACTGGGAAAGTCCCTGTTTTCCCGTGTATCTTTATCCAATCTCAGAAACACCTTTAAGTCACTTGATTCATCTTCCAGCTGAGAATAATGACAGCGTATTCTGTACTACACTATTGTAATTTCCCGGTCCTTGTCTGCTTGGTATTGTAATTATTTTGGGACATGCCTCATCTCTCAAGAGGGCATCTTGAGAGCAGAATTCATGTCAACTTAATTCATATATTTCCCATTTAACATGACATAGTGAGTTACCCATTATAGGCATTCTAACATTGTTGTGAATCAGTAAATGTAGGCAATAGCAAAGTAATTGAGACTCATCTCCTTCATAGACCTTAAAACAAAAAAGGAAAGTGAGTATCTATTATATTATAGAAATTTAGTTCTGCTTAATGGAAGGAGAATGAACTGAATGACCCCTCAAATTTCCTGCAAACCCTGATTCTAGGAAGTGGAGGGGACTATTTTAAGGGATCATTCAGAGATTAATTTGGCATATACTGACTAGTTCATCAAGAGATGAAAGAGATGAACAGATGGAGATCATGGCTCTGATGTTGACTGTGCAGACTCATATGGCCGCAGCCTGGTTGTGTGGGGCCATTTACCTTTCTGGGCTTCAGTGTCATCTTCCATTACATGCAGGTGGCATTTGATCATTTCAGAGGTGCTTTTTCTAGTTTTATTTTCTATGTTTCAAAGTTTGCTCTTCTCAGTTTTTGAGTCTAATTTTTTTAAATTGCTTTATGTGTTTCTTTAGTTTCTACTCTTTTTTTGCTGTTTTGTATTGTATTTGTGCACATATGCATGGATATTTAGACTTGAATTACAGGTGAAGTCACATCTAACCCTATGCTGAATTCTCAGACTTCATAGGAGAACTTCCTGTGAGAATGTATCCTGGTCTCTGTGTAGTGCTAAGTGTTCTCTTAGGCTTGCTTGTCAGTCATTTCTGAAAGGCTCCCAGGGAAGTTGAGAGCCACAGAGTGGGAGCAGACTGTGCCTTAGAGATTTCCTGCTCATATAAATTTTAAAATCCTGTATTGGTTTCTTCATGTATTCTCCTGAAAATGATGTAAGTGCTGATACATTTCCTGCTCAGCAGAAATTTAATCCAGGTGATGTGTTGGCGGACATAACCATTACCCTGAGTCTCTACTGGGAGGAGAAAACAATGACACATGAAATGCCTTGAAGAAATTTATAGAGCTTTTCACTTTTCACTCTGAAGAATTCAGCAACCCCTCTGATACTTCAGTGTCAGAATAAAAGGTTTTCCTATGGGAAAAATAAATTCTGGCATAGGGCTCTCAGGTATTAAATTTAAGTAGAAAACCTGCAATGAAGACTAGTCCTTCACACTGATGTCCAGTGGGGCATCAGTGATCAAGTTGATGATTTCAAATTAGCCAAGTGTAAAAGAGGTAGGGTAGCTTAGCTCAGAGGGTTCTGAATTTCTTGAGTTTTGCTGACATGATTCCTTTTAGCACTGCTTTTAAAAAGTGATGTGGCTAAATGACTCACGGAAGTCATAAAATGACACTCATTTGTGGTATAGTGAACACTCCCAATCAAGGTTTCTGCAGCCATAGCCACCTTATGTTGAAGACTTTTTAGTTCTAAAGTTCTGTTTCTAAGATACCCCGAGATTTCTTGGGATTTTTTTATAGCAGCGTTGAATCTTCATGAAAGTTGCTGCAGAAAATGCGCCTCATTGGTGAGTATCTGCCAGGTAGAGTTCAGTTCTGCAAGTCAGTTCCTCAGCTATCTCCAGGATGCCGCAGGAAAGACACAGCGGTGTGCACAGCCCATTCTTCCACAGACTTCTGAGAATTTTTCATGTTTTTTGGGGGATCAAAATCATCTTACTGAGAGATGATTTAACATCTTGTGTAGTATATGTAGTGTTTAGTTAATTGCAGACATCACTTACAAGCCACAAGCAAACCCATGGTCTCCCTCACATGTCTCTCATACCTCCTTTTTTCACACATTCTTTTTTTAAAAAAAAAATATATATATATATATATATATATATTTTTTTTTTATTGCACTTTAAGTTGTGGGGTACATGTGAAGGACATGCAGGATTGTTGCATAGGTACATACATGGCAATGTGGTTTGCTGCCTCCACCCCATCACCTATATCTGGCGTTTCTCCTCATGTTATCCCTCCCCAACTCACTAACCCCCACTGTCCCTCCCCAAGTTCCCCTCCACAGACTGCAGTGTGTGATGCTCCGCTCCCTGTGTCCATGTGTCCTCATTGTTCAACATCTGCCTATGAGTGAGAACATGCAGTGTTTGATTTTCTGTTCTTGCATCAGTTTGCTGAGAATGATGGTTTCCAGGTTCATCCATGTCCCTACAAAGGACATGAACTCATCGTTTTTTATGACTGCATAGTATTCCATGGTGTAGATGTGCCACATTTTCCCTGTCCAGTCTATCATCAATGGACATTTGGGTTGGTTCCAGGTCTTTGCTATTGTAAACTGTGCTGCAGTGAATATACGTGTACATGTGTGTTTATAGTAGAACGATTTATACTCCTTTGGATATATACTCAGTAATGGGATTGCTGAGTCAAATGGAATTTCTATTTCTGGGTCCTTGAGGAATCACCACACTGTCTTCCACAATCGTTGAACTAATTTACACTCCCACCAACAGTGTAAAAGTGTTCCTATTTCTCCACATCCTCTCCAGCATGTGTTGTCTCCAGATCTTTTAATGATTGCCATTCTAACTGGCGTTTTTCATGCATTCTTTAAAGTACAGTTCTTATTTCTTAGGCAGCCTTTTAGGTTTTTTAATGTGTGCAATGTTTACTTCTCTTGTCTTTCTCCCATCTGTTACCTTTTTTCTCTCTCTTCTCCCTCTCTCTTTCACCATTTCCTCTCTCTGTTTGAGGCATCAACAACATTCAGCAGGAGGACCACCCGCATGTACCCAAGGGCTCAACGAGATAGAGCCACCTTGTGGGAGCTAGCAACTCTGCCCCTGCGCTCGCCTGTCAGTGCCACAATGGGCTGTGCTTAGGACTTTCATGAAACTCTTACTTCAGTTTATGGTAGAGTGGGGAAGGTGCCTTGTGCTCAGTCAAGCAGTTGGAGCTCTTGTTTTTTTCACATAACACGTTTAGCCAGAATTTCTGGGTTTAGGCTTATAATTAGGAAGCTTAATTAACATGAAAAGCATTTAGTATATATTATGAGGCTAAAGAGATACTATATTTTCAAAAACTCCCATTATTCCTTACCACCAAAACAAAAATCTTTTGCCTGCCCTCATCTAATGCATGATGGTCAAGCGCTTAAGGCATGCACTGTTCCCTGAGTCCACTGGGATGCTCATGTTTCATTCTCCAGCCAGCTCAGGATTGTAGCCAAAGGCTCCACTTTCAGCCTTTCTGCACGCACAGGCAGCCCCATGACTTCCCTCCCACAGTCACACCAGCACCTGCAGTGCGCACACGCCATCCCAGGCAGCAGTGCTATACTAAGGGCACGCTGGGGGCAGCACACTAGGCACAGGCAGTAAGGGAATAAGTATACTGTCTATAGATAATAAAATTGATTAAAATCCTACTTTTATTGTCACCATGTGCTACAGTTCTTAAACCAAGTCAGTGGTTAAAATATATCTCCCAGCAGGGCGCGTGGCTCCCATCATCCCCTCCTTGGTATGTCCTTCCCTGGCACCTTCAGAGGAGAAGAGGAAAACCTTAGTTTTGTGTGTCTTTTAGTTTTCTTGTCTCTCTCTCTGTCTCAAAGTCTTTTCCTTTGCTTGCCTTCCCTACCCTCAAAACCGTAGCTTCAGAACTCTCCCTTAGTTTGTGTCTTCCCTGGGGTACAAGAGCCACTTGGAGTGTCCATACGCTTCTGCAGCCCTTTGATTATTAATGTAGACCTCATACTCCACCACGCTGGCATTTTCTATATCATACCACTGTCATTCAAGTGACTTTGGTCAGAAACATGAAGTTGGTTTTCTGGCCTCTTCATTATAATCCTAGCTGAGAGCAGCCATGCATTTTGAGATCCAGATAAATGCAGGCATTAATCTCATTCCCCCCTGGTACAGTAGGGCATTCAGCATTATTCACTGCTTATCTGGGAATTAGAAGGAGTTGTTTTCCCCTTTGCATATCAACTGATAACTCCCATATACACTGTGCCTTTTCCACATGATACAGTTGCTGGTTCCTCATTTCCTAAATACGAACAACTCAGATTTGAAGATGTTTTTACTGGAGATTGTGATGGAAGGTAGTGCTTAAAATTTAGTCCACTTGGACATTTCTCCCATTTTTTTTTCTTTTTTATCCCTGCAGGGCTTAATGCCTTATCATAACCCTAGGCTAGAAGGACAGAACCCTTCTTCTCCCTCACTGACTTCCCCTTTACCCTCACCCTCTCAAGTTACTATTAATTTCTTACTCAGAAAATTGTAGACATTTTAATTTTTTCCTGTTCCAGCCCCACTGTCCCTAAATGTTTACCGATTTTTTGAGACCAGACCTCACTCTGTTGCCCAGGCTGGAGTGCGGTGGTGTGATCTTGGCTCACTGCAGCCTCTGCCTCCTGGGCTCAAGTGATCCTGCTGCTTTAGCCTCACAAGCAGCTGGGATTACAGGCATGTGCCACGACACCCAGAACATTTTTGTATTTTTAGTAGGGATGGGGTTTCACCATGTTGCCCAGGCTGGTCTTGAACTTCTGGACTCAAGCAATTCACCTGCCTCCCAAAATGCTGAGATTATAGGCGTGAGTCACCACACCAGGCTTTTTTCTTTCTTTTTTTTTTTAATACTCATTAAAGCAGGATTTGAAAACAAAGCAAGCTTTTTTTTTTTTTCTTGGAGAGGACTTTATCTGACACCCCTTAATTTATTTTCTTCAAATTGTATTTTCATTTCCTTCTAATTCTACTTAAATCTGAATTTCTTTAGTACTCACATTAACAGGGACAAAAGCCATGTTGGATCTAGCGGGAGTATTAATTATTGAAGCATAAAAGGGCAAAATTGACTACTCTTATAATTCTCTGAACCCTACTCTTTAATAATGACCCCTTTGTGCACATTTTTCCAACCCTTCTCCATGGAAAAGGAGAAGAGAGATAACGTTTCTTCCTTGGTAAATGTAATGCTCTTGTTTTTAGTGGAATACTTTCAGTTCTCCTTCGTAGTAACTCATTTTCTCTGTAATTTTGTCCAGTTTATTTATATCACTTTTGTTCTTCCAGTCTTTATGCCTATAACCTATCCTGTAATCCTTGAAATGTACCTTTTTCTAGTTGTGGCTCCTTCTGGGTTCTTTCAACTTATAATATACTTAGAAATATATATACTTATATTTGTGATATGTTATAAACATACACAAAAGTATAAAAATGAGATACTCATATAATAATTTAATATGAACAGACGTTAACAATTTGCCTTGTTTTTCTCTGTTTTTATTTTTATTTTTAATTATACTTTTAAGTTCTGGGGTACATGTGCAGAACATGCAGGTTTGTTACATAGGTATACATGTGCCATGGTGATTTGCTGCATCCATCCCCCCATCATCTACATTAGGTATTTCTCCTAATGTTAGCCCTCCCCAATCCCCCCATCCCCTGCTATCGCTCCCCTAGATCCCCACCCCCAACAGGCCCCAGCATGTCACGTTCCCCTCCCTGTGTTCATGTGTTCTCATTGTTCAACACCCACTTATGAGTGAGAACATGCGGTGTTTGTTTTTTTGTTCTTTTGTCAGTTTGCTGAGAATGATGGTTTCCAGCTTCATCCATGTCCCTGCAAAGGACATGAACTCATCGTTTTTTATGGCTGCATAGTTTTTCTTTTTAAAAGAAATAAAATGTTGACGATAGCCCTGTTGCAGTCCAGTTCTATTTCATTTCCTTCTATCCCTCCCAGAAGTAACTAGTATCCTATTTATATCTCCTCTGTAAGATTCTGTAATCTGACTTCATAGATGTGTAGCTACTGCAGTACATAGGATTGTTGTGTGGGTTTGGAGTTACTGTCTCTGAGTCTACATCCTTTGCACAGTATCCATTTTTTCTTGTCAACTTTGTTTCTTCCCTCCGTAGCCCTCCGTGGACAAGGAGGCTAGAGGAAGCTCATGCAGAAGGCACCCTGACCTTTTCTGCCTCCTTCTTTCTTGTAGAGCTTTTTGTCTGTTGTACTGTGTCTGTTGTCACTTGTACCACACCATCTGACTCTACTTTCACTCTCTTTTTCTTCCTTTATTCTTGGTACCCCAGTGTTAAATCACTTTAATTTCTATTTTTGGCTTTAAGATTAATACAAGCTGAGTTTTCCTCTGCCATTACTTGGGAACAGGTAAAATGATGTTACTGACAATCCAGGAAGGAAATGTAGTCTAATGACTTTCAATTATAGAAACATGCCTGAGGGAAGAAGGGGCAGAGTGAAATGTCTTGTAGGCTCTGACACTTTACAGTCTCAGATATGAATTACCTATAATCTTCATGTTTGTTGTTTAAGTGTAGTGCTAAAGGCACTTGCCAATAGGTTAATAGTGATCTTTCACAAAATTTGTTTGCTCAACAAAATTCTATTTATCCTTCTAGAAATTGGTAAGATCACATTTTATACAGACCAGCGATTTTTACATTTCCCTTTAAATTATCCATAGCAAAGTTTATTGAAAAGAAACTTTTTCTTCTTTCATTTAAAGTACATTATTTTCATCTCATGTGCAAGACACACTGAGAGGGATTGGGGCTGTGCACTTTGGGGATCTTCCAAATGATTATGACAAGTATTTGGGGCTCAAAAAAGTTTATAGTCTTAAGTTGGAAAACAGATTACTTATTCAAATGTTATGGAGGATATTTATTTAGCTACAACTAGGGCAAACATTTAAGGTGGGAGAGGAAGGGGACGAGAGAGGTGTTTTATTGTTGAATATGCAAAAGTATTTAAGGGACTATGTAAGGGACTGATATTTGGCATTTGATGGACGTTCAGAATTCTTGAGTGTATGTTTTTGCAGTGTTTGAGAGAAAGAATTTAGATACTAACTATGTATAGTCCAACTGTCACAAATTTTAATTCTATTAGGTCACAATTACCTTTCATTTTTCCAATAGATAACTCTACATTACACATTCCATTATCTTTTCCTGACCTCCCAAATCCAAATAAACATTAAGGAGCTAAGAGTAAGAATGGAATGGAATTGCCTAAAATCTTTATCAGCTGTGGTCAGATTATACCTTTGGCCTTTCTAAATGTACTTCTGTTTGGATTGTTTTAAGATTCTTCTTGATTTTCTTTCCTAGTCTGTGTTCTGCACTATGATTGAGGTCTTTAACCATCTTCTTTTCATCTGCAAACCCCCAGGTTTGTTTTCTCTGAATGAGACCCAGGACTTCTTACCTGGGGCCACCACCATCTTCCTCATGATTAAAAATTAAAATTAGAACATGCTGGCAACACATTAGTGAAATCCTTGTTCTGTGCTCCCATGAGAGGTATCAGCAGGTGGAGTGGAAGGAGAGAGTGCTTTATAACTGGAAGTAGTTTTTGTAGCATCTATTAAATCTGACCTGTTTCCAGTTTACCACTAAGTCTCTTCTCAGCATACTTCCCCTACCCCACTGTCATTTATCATTTATACATACAAACAAATGCCAATAAGTGCTGATAATTAAAATTTTAACCTCTTTTTCCAGTTTTAGAAAAGAGCCCAGAACACTGGGACCTATCTTTGCATATGGTAAGGAACACCAGCTGTCTTGTTTTTTAATTATACTTCAACTTTTTTTTTTTAACATCTTTTATTTAGGAAAACAGGCTAGTTATTATGGCATCTGGAAAACCATGAGGGGCCTAATGAGTACACTGATGACATATCAGTTGAAATAATTTTAGATTAAAAATTTTAGCTGGAAGTGTGTTTAAAAGGTTCTAAAATGAAGCTTTATATGTTAGTAAATGTAAAAATTTTGAGATATACAGAGGGACACCTGTGACACTTAAAATTTTCTCAAATGACAGAAAAAATGACACCACATATTTCATGATGGAGAAGTGGTCAAGGCAATGAGATCAAACCCAGAGGTTTTTTATTTTTTGTTGTTTCCTGAAGCCACTAGTGTTTTGGTAAGTTTGGTATTGATTGTCTGTGACAGCAAGGTAAGTGTGATATTCGATAAATGAATCTGTTTTCCAGGCTGAGGAGAAATAACATGCAAATACTTAGAGTCAATAAAGTGTAATGAAAAGAAAAAACAAAAAAAGTTCTTGGGAATGAGGAGGTAGAAAGGTTTATCCAAGATTTTCCACAAAGTTTAGTTTAATAATGAGTTTCTGTACTTTTTCTGTTTTATAGTATATCTTGTTTGGTTATAGTCTGTTCATGTGTCAAACCTAGGGTTTATTACTTTTCTACTTAGTTCCTTTACTTTTTGATGAGATACAGTACTTAAGTATCTAATATGTACCTAGTACCATGTTGGCAGGGCTTGTACATGTCAACTCATTTAATCATCAGTCTAGTCATTCAACACCCTTAGAACATGGGCTGGAACTGTGGCTCCAGCTCACTGCACTGAGGCAGTGGTGCCCAAGGGCCAGTCTGCAGGTTGGTGTCCCTCCGTCATCAATTTTTTCACAGTCTATGGGAAGGAATAGTAAATGGGCCATGTTGTAAAATGTTCATAAAGCTTAAGATGTTATATTCCATTATTGCTTTCTTATGTTTTTTTAAAAAATTAAATGCTATTTGGTTCATGAAGCAATAGTGATAGTAGAAAGCTTTTTTATGTGTCCCACCTTGTCAGTGTAAAACAATTGTGTGTCTTTGTTGGTTCTTACCTTCTCCCCTTTTGCAGTTTGTTTGTGGATCTAACAGCTTTACAACACCTGGCTTAAAAATACTGTCCCACACGAAATTGGCATGTGTGCATGCTCATTTTAAGAGTGAAGTTTTTAAAATATGCAGGGAAGGAAGAGGTTGTTACATTTAATAGATATTCAACAGTTGTTTAGGGTATACATTTGATCTATTGGTAATTCAATTTTAAAAGCCACAGCTTCATTCTGACTGAGTTTCATCTTCATTGGTTTTCTTTTTTTTTTAAGAGATGGCATCTCACTATGTTGCCCAGGCAGGCCTTGAACCCCTAGGCTCAAGCTATCCTCTCACCTCAGCCTCACGAGTAGCTGGGACTACAGGCATGCACCACTGCACCAGCTTGCCTTTCATTGGGTTTTAACCTGTAAATATTTAATATAGCTTTTGGCAAGAAATATTCTTCAAGAGAATGTTTTTATTCCCTGGAAAGTTTTCCTTTTCTGCCTTCACTAACTAAAGCTGTTAAGAATCACCTTGATTCGTTTTTGTTGGTCTCCTTCATTGCTGATAATGCTTTGCTTGACTTTTCCTTAGTGATACAAATGAAGTTGACATACCACCCAACACTCGAGTTGGCACCAAACGCTACATGCCTCCAGAAGTGTTGGACGAGAGCTTGAACAGAAATCACTTTCAGTCGTACATCATGGCTGACATGTATAGTTTTGGCCTCATCCTTTGGGAGGTTGCTAGGAGATGTGTATCAGGAGGTAAGAAACAGTGCTGTCTTTGAAAAGCTACTTTTGGAGCTACTATAAATCCTTTCTGATCAGAAATCAAAGTTATCATACTGTCTATAAGATCTGGTTTTATTTTCCTCTTTATTTCTGTTGATGCAGTCATAATGCTTCCAGGAAATTATATTTGACATCCTAGAATAATCTTTGACAGCTTCCTTTCTGGCTTCCTTTCTCCACCTGCCACTAGACACACTGTCAGCTTCCCCTGCCTTTTCAAGCATTACTGTTTTCTGCTCTATGTATTGTCTCATGTCTCTCTTGGGTTCTTCCTCCAGCAGTTGCTCCATCAAATCAAACCCCCTTGTCTATCCCGGCCAGTTTCTTTTCGCCTAGCTGCTGGGACCCATCCCCAACTCCACTCCCTGGGATTTCCTCTGCAGAGATGACAGTAATACATAAATGTGGGGTGGGACACCCATTTCTTACCTTCTCTATTTATTTTTTATAAAACTTCTGCATAAAGCAATTTGAAAACATCAGGTTTTTATAAAAAAGAAATTAAAGTATCAGAGTATTGTTATTGTTTATGATAGTTTTTCTACAAACATAAGGATTCCCTAGTAAAACCAATTATAATAAACAAGAAGACATATTTAAATATTCAGAAGTAATATTGCTTGTACTATTTTGAGTGCTGCACAATCTGTCTTCAAGTAAATTCTGACACCTTTTAGGCAAGGAGCTGAATCTTCATCTTTTCCATATCAAGTACTCTGCGTATTATTTCAGCATGGTTATGCTCATTAAAACGCTTTAATGCTGCTGCTCTTCCTCATAATGGCCAGTTTAAATCCATCTTCATGAAAACATGAGTTTGCTGAAGATTCTGAAAGTGAAGCATGCACTTAACTAGTAGTGAGATTTGTTCTTGTTCCTGCTATTTATGTGATGCCTTGGACAAGCATCACATAAGCTTTTCTTTGTTTCAGAGTTCTCCTCTTAAGGATCAAGTGAATTATTGTATCCACTTCTGTGGTTGTAGGGTTTCAGTGAATGTAAAGATAATGAGAACTGCCTTGCACATAATTAGCACTCAATGCATGTTAGCTATTATTACTATTAATAATTTTCAGTTTGGCCGGTAGAGCTGTAACATCTTTAGGTTTGTATTTAAATAGAAAGAAGAAACAGTTAATCAACCCGCATTCACACTTTCATGGAAAGATCATCTTCAGTGGCACAATGCCTTCTAATCATCGCTTTGGGAATTCTGAATCTGTTATAAGAAATTTGAAGTTCTCTCTGAAGTGAGAGAACTATTTTGTCCAAAAGGAAAGTTAATGCAGGAAATTTTCTCCAACCAGATATTGAGTAAATTTCCTATTGTAAGTATAAGGAAGAAGTAACCAAAAAATTAACAAATTGTCTATGCCTTGATTTCACGTCTTATAAAGAGTAGTAAGGCTCATGTTTGCAACCCCAGCATTTTGGGAGGCCAAGCAGGGAGGATCGCTTGAGGCCAGGAGTTGAGGGACTAACCTGGCAATGAAGTAGGACGCTGTCTGTTTCTCCATTTAAAAAAAATAAGTAGATGAGCCTTTTAAAAAATAATATACTTAATTAAGATAGTTTTATGGAAGTTGAAGGTGTAGAGAACAAGATTATTTTTTTCTAATTCTGTTTTCTTGAACATCTAAAACAGGGCTACAAGAAGCCTATATTTGAAAGGCTGTGGGCCAAATATAGGAGAAATTATTCTCAGTTTAAAAACAAGGTAGCTTTATGTAAACAACAGTGTATTAATTTGCATTTGCTTTGCCTGCACTGTCTTGATTTGGACATGGAGATTTGCTATAATGTTGCCTTATTCTTAGAGATGTTGGAGTCCCTGCTCTGCCCCATACCAACTGAATGGCCTTGGGCAAGTTACTTAACCCCTTAGAGCCAAGTTTCCTCTTTTGAATACGTGAAGAATAATGTTATTCATCAACGCATTTGTGAGAATTTAATAAGATAAATTATATAGCATACCTAATTCCATAATTGGGATATAGCAGGCTCTCAAGAAGTGATTTTATTTTCTTTTTCCAGAGAGGCAAAGCACACAGTATTCTATTTTCTAACACTTTATGAAGATGTTAGAAGTTTTTTGGGGTTTTCTAGTCCAGGCCCCATTGGGTAAAAGAGACACATCCAGATGTATACTTTTCCATCTTTTAAAGGAAAAGGGAGCTAGAAAGCTTTGAGGTTTCAAACATAGAATTAAATGGTAGCTAACAGGAAATTTTGAAAATTTTGATTACATGATATGGAGAAAGGAATAAGACCTATAATTTAACAGCTAGATCTGACTAATTCATAATTTTCAATGTTGGGCTCTGGCTTTGTCTGCTGTAGTATACACACCTACCCCACCCCATCTATCAGTCCATCCCCCAGAGGAAAATATGAGATGCGGTAAAGAGATGTGGGTTTTGCCTTCAAGCTGTTTCCAGGTCCATGGTCCCAAGAATTAGAAGGGGAGACAGAACTGAAATGAAACAGAGCACATCCTGCGTGTTAGGCCCTGCACTTTTCTTATCTCATATAGAGTTAAAACACAATGAAAGGAAATATCAGCGTAGATAATACATATCATTAACCTCTGTGGTCACAGCAGGAGACAGGACAAATGGTGAGTTGGAATGGTCTGAGAAAACTTTTGAACCTTCTGGTGGTTGATGATTTTATGTGGATTTGAGTTTACAAGAAAAGACAAAACACAGATCCCAGATTTTGGCAGAGTAAGCTCCCAGTGAATTTAATGATGTGGTATATAATCTGCCAACTTGATGACATCATCTTTTTCAGGTGAAAAGCAATGACATTCCTATAAAAGATGATTTAGGATAGGGAGTAGGGGTGCTCCTGAAAGATTGTTCAGAGCAGCAGCCTCTAATGTAATTATTATGAGAAGTTAATCTGAGAGGTGAAAAAGAAGACACTAGAAGCCTGCCTTTTTAAAGAAGAGGAAAAAGGTAGAAATGAAATACTAGGAACGATAAAATGAAATCGAGTTTAGTGTGCATTTTTATGAAGATGCTATAGATTTGTATTTCTTGACTCTTCTTTTAACAATACATATTTTTTCTAAGAGTAATGTATTCCTTATTGAAAATTTGGATAAATATAGAAAAAAATCAGATAATCCTTGGACCTAAAAAATTTATAGTTAATATTTTTGAGTGTCTATACATTTTCTAAATTTTTAATATGCAA
This sequence comes from Plecturocebus donacophilus, assembly GCA_004027715.1. Classification (NCBI taxonomy): domain Eukaryota; kingdom Metazoa; phylum Chordata; class Mammalia; order Primates; family Pitheciidae; genus Plecturocebus; species Plecturocebus donacophilus. Next base: position 34,924 of record PVKP010005152.1, on the reverse strand, counting down.
AAACACGTTCCTATAATTAAGCAGAAAAAATGTAAATCTGGCATTTTGTTCAAGTAGGATACACTTCCAAATTTATTATGATGTTCATAGTTTCATACTATAGTAATAGAAAGAGTCATATATGCACTATGAGTTCAGGATGTGTCTTGCAAATTTGCATTGAGATTTAATACAGATTTGTCTTTTAATTTGCTCTTTATAAAATTGGAAATAAGTTTAAGATACTTGTTTTACTTAGCTTTTGGAAATTAGGGAAAAAAAGGCTTAAAGACCTATGATAATATTTTTCATTGGGCTTTGTATTCATTTTTTCTAAATTAGATTAAGCAGCATTTGGGTAAATATTTTCAAGATTTATTTTGCTATTTTTCTGCCTAACCTTGTCTGTAATACTGATAGCACTTTTCCTTTGAGAACAGTTTGTGTGTTAGACTTTTATTTCTACTTCACAGAAAATAATAATAACATATTTTTAGGCATAGTGGAAGAATACCAGCTTCCTTATCATGACCTAGTGCCCAGTGACCCCTCCTACGAGGACATGAGAGAGATTGTGTGCATCAAGAAGTTACGTCCCTCATTCCCAAACCGGTGGAGCAGTGATGAGGTAAGGCCTGAGGTAACTGTGGCTATGACCAACTTCTAAATTGACTTTTCTCTTTTCGCCAGAATTCCACATATTCATTATAGGAATTCTTCTTTGTTTTGATGGTGATGGTGATGGCACCTCATTGCAGTAGTTTATATGAAGAGAAGTGTAGTATATTAAATTACTTTGTTCCCCTTTTCCAATTTTATTTTGCCACTTCCAGAATATATTGAGTGGGTCAGTGTTTAGCCTGCATAACAAATAACATTAATTACAAATAACATTATTTTCTTTTTTTATGATGTCTTGACATTTGCATAAAACCTATTATTTCTCTGTGTTTTTTTAAAGCATCATGATTTTTCTCTGTAGCAAACTCATGTACAGCATACTCCCATTTTGATTAGAGAAAAAAGTAGGCATGTTAAAGGGATACAAGTTGACCTAGTTAAGATGCCTGACAGTGGTGGGTGTATTTGTTAATAAGGATGAAGAGATGCGATTTGAAGAAATCCACCTTTAGCTTGACTCTGGGAATGTAGTGGTGAAACCTACATAGGTCTGGAAAGGAGCTGCTAGGAAGGAGGAAATGAGTCTTGCTTTTCCTGACTCCTCCTCCTGTTCCACATTCCTCTCCTTCCACCCTCCCAGCCTTCAAACTCACCATGTTCTAGAGTTCTCAGGTGGACTGGAATATTCAAGATGCGTTTGAAGCACCGCTGGGGAGCAAAAATAGACTCTTATCAAACATGTACCAAGCACTGCAAAGGAGGAGCAGAGCACTATCTCTTAAGTGTAAAAGCCATTTGAAAATCTCTGGGCCATATGTGGTGGCTCATACCTATAATCCCAGCACTTTGGCAGGCCAAGATGGGTGGATCACTTGAGTCCGGAAGTTCAAGACTAGCCTGGTCAATATAGCGAAAACCTATCTCTATTAAAAGTACAAAAAATAGCCAGGTGTGGTGGTACACGCCTGTATTCCCACCTGCTTGGAAGATTGATACACAAGAATTGCTTGAACTTGGAAGGCGGAGGTTGCAATAACCCTAGATCATGCCACTGCACACCAGCCTGGGTGACAGAGCTAGATGCTGTCTCAAAGCAGATAACAACAACAACAATAGAAACACCCTTGGTTCATTGGTTTTGTGTCTAGTTAATAAAATGCTGAATAATATATACGTTTTCCAGCGAGCTGTGCAGAAAGCTTTATGAGATGCTGGAGCCCTGTTATTGTAGGCATTTGGTGTTTCTTGAAGTCTCTTCGCTGAGGATTTCTTATGAAGTGAAATTGTACTTTTCAATAGGAAGACCAATAATTGATGTACCACTGCAGAAAGTTTTAGCGATGCTGTGCACAGGTCATTAATCTTGTTAAATGGTGCAGTGTGATGCTATTATTACAGCAGACAGCTGTGATTTAGGAATAATTGTGTTTGTTTGCATAGTATGGAATTAGATAAAAGATTTAAACTTATCAAGTGTTGTAAGTAATCTGGGAGTATAGAGTGGAATACAGACGCCCTGGGTATTTTTATGTTTGTTTAACACTAACTTCAAAGACATCCTTCTACAATCAGCAAAACCACCTGCTTGCTTCTATCACAAAGAAGACATGAACATCTGTTTTAGTCATACATAATTTTGCATGAAAAAAACTTACTGAATTTTATTTCTACATGGTTTTAAGTAAGGGTACCTTTTAAAAATATATTCAAACTTAATGAACCTAAAACTAAAAAGCTACATTGTGTCAGGTGCCAGCCTTGCAGATGATATATTTTTCTAACATTACTCCAATTTGCTTTTCTCTTCCTTAGTGTCTCAGGCAGATGGGGAAACTCATGACAGAATGCTGGGCTCACAATCCTGCATCAAGGCTGACAGCCCTGCGTGTTAAGAAAACACTTGCCAAAATGTCAGAGTCCCAGGACATTAAACTCTGATATGAGAGGAAAAGTAAGCATCTCTGCAGAAAGCCAATAGGTACACTTCTGTTTGTAGGCAGAGCAAAAGACATCAAATAAGCATCCACAGTACAAGCCTTGAACATCTTCCTGCTTCCCAGTGGGTTCCAACCTCACCTCTCAGGGAGCAGCCTGGACAAAGACAGAGAAGCTCCCAGAAGCAGAGATTGATCTGTGTCTATTTGTAGGAGGGAGAAACCGCTTGGGTAACTTGTTCAAGATATGATGCATGTTGCTTTCTAAGAAAGCCCTGTATTTTGGGATTGCCTTTTTTTTTTTTTTTAAGATGCTTTAATTTTGCCAAAATAAAACAAATAATGTGGATGGTTTAAGGTTTATAGTATTATAGTTTAAATAACAAGAAAAGTTCTTCCCAGGAACTCTGCTGGAAGGTAAATTAAAACACACGTCTTTCCATTGGTAAAATATTGTTGCACTCTGTGAACCAAAAGACAGTCTAAGTTGGAGATCATAGAATGGAACTCATCTTAAACATACTCCCAATCCCGCCTCGGCCTCCTCAGACCACTTTGGCCATCCCTGCATTTCGGACCACTACGGTAATGTGAATTCACTGGGTACAAATGCCACCTGTCTAGGACCACACTTGGAATTCTTGCAGGTGGCCTTTTGCAGCTCTTCAGGCAATATGGAACAAATGAAGGTTTATGTGACTCTAATAGAAGTAATTGTTGATAGGTGTTGTTCAGAACCACTTCATGTTTCTAATTGCGTTAGGCATCGCTTTCGTGGTAAAATCCTTTTCATTAAACACAAAGAAAGCTTTTTTTAATGTGCAGAGGATACCTGTGCATGCTTTTGATCTCTCCATCAAAGGATCAATATTAAATAATATTGTCATGAGTTGTGTTGAAGACAGGGTGTTTTAAAATAGAGGTAATTTGCTCTTGTGTTGTAAGAGGAACCTGTCAACAAAGGTAGGGAACAAGGGTGATGATACAGATGGCTTGTATCTTATATATGCAAAGGAGCCAGTCTCAGAAGCACAAGAAAAAAGTGTGCATACTTTATTTTGTATAGATAAAGGTGATGTCTTTTTGTTATTGTCTTTTTTGTATGTGTCTGAGATAAAGGATAGAGAGAAAACATCTGTCAGGCTAATTTAACTACATTTTATTTTAAAAATAGAGAAGAATAACGTCTAGATGGGACAGCAGAGGAGAGTTAGTGGAGGCCACAAAATATTATGGGCTGCTGTGTTTTATTGTTTTAAAATCAGTATGGTTATAGCACGTATATTTTAAGTGATCATTTCACATCTTAGGAATGCCTACTCATTTTATTTTATTATAGTGATGTTCAATTCACTATTTAATTTATTATATTTTCTTTTCTGTGGCACTTATACAAAATAGCTTTTCACCTACTTAGTTCTACAGGGTTTTAACTTTGGAGCAACCTGGATAAAATCATTGAGAGGGCCAATATTCTTTAGCAACAGGAATATAATAAAGTTTAAAGTTGTACACATCGTGCTCAACTTTATTCATGTACATATCCTTGGTGTGGTTTTCTTTTGCTTCTTAGAAATTTTGTAGTGGTTAGTGGTTAGTAAAGAATTTGAAAGTACTTTCCCCTGACCTTTTTTTTTTTCTTTTTTAAAAGACATGCCTTCCAGAATACTCCAGGGGGCAGTGTTTTATAACACATTTTCCCCACTGGGTGACTGAAGGATGGAGGATTTTTGAAAATTTGACAGCTACATGAAACATGAGAAAACATTTTCCTCACTTCTGAAGTAGGTTTGCAGCTGTGGTAACTTGTTCATCCAGAAAGCATTCTAAAACAATGAGAGTTTGTGAGCTGTGCTTACAGTTTGGGAGAATCATAAGGATTCTTTCTGTATTTTTCATTCACTTCCCAGTGCTTCATAGCCACATTTTTTTGTAAGTAAGGAGAATTTCATGATCCTTGAATTTGGAAAAAAAAAATTGTGTTTTTAAAGAGTGAAACAGTTGGTTCCAAGTAGAACTGTAATCAGAATGCTGCTTTTATTGATATTAAAAATAACCTCAATAATAATGTAAAGGTTCCTTTCTCTTGTGTCAGTTATATTCTTAGGGTTATCTTAGAAGGAATATATGGTTAGAACTAAGTGTGACTAATCATCTGAGACTTGGAGAGAAACTTCAGTGCCTCTAAACAGATCGTCTACAAAACAACAAGTAAACATTTATGCCAGTTAAGTGGGACATGTTTGTGTTTCTTGGGTTTTTCCTAAATTTAAGTGAGGTTGGGCTTACCTTATAGAGAAAATTGTTTTCTTTTTGGTAAATACTTGAACATGGATAACTTCAGATCAGAATATTTTGTGAAGAGGTGATGGTTTGAAATTAAGCTAGATTTCTAGGGAGGTGTTGGTTCCAGTGAAGAATGAGAGGAAATTAAAATAGTCTTCAGACTTCTTCTGTATTATATTTATTTGGTTGCTTTGGAAAAGATTGGTAGCTTACTTTCTAATCCCCAGTCTAATTTATTCGCTATTAATATTTTAAAATTATTTCTGAGATACTTAAAAAGACCCACTTAGCGATTATAGTCTCACAATGAAACAAGAATTTATTTATAGTAGATTTTTCTCTTTATCTTACCAAAATCCACTTTACTAACATAACACTAAATTGTTCTTAAAGACTACCTACTCATTTTCCAATAATCCTTTATTATTTCAAAATTTCTAGCGGCTCAGAAGTGAATTTTATTTGTCTTTTATTTGAATAAATGAGAACCCAGAAATTAATAATATAGTTTATTGCTTACTGTCAGGACTATTTCGAAGACTAAGAATTTCTTCTAACTCCTCCCTCTCAAAGGAATCCTAAATTATTAGTTGTTAGATAAGTTTTGTATGCTAAGGTATTCAGGTTTATTGTTTATGTATGTGTGTATATATATAAATATATATGTATATATAAATATTATGTTCAGTTTGGAGTCTGGCACAACTCCATTATGTGGATTAGAGAGTAAAATATTATGGATGATAAAGTACTTAATGAAACATAATATTTATTTATAAAAGTGTGTAGATTGTTAAATCACAAGAAGAGTGCTATGAGCATTATGTATGAGGAAGCAGGTCTTTGACCTCCTGGAAAGCACCGCTCAAAAGTCGTTAGTGACCATTTTTGAATTCCCCAGACAGAAAGCTTCTTAGAAAACATGCTGAGATTTTATTTACAGGGAATTCTTTGACACATTTCAATTGGTGTGTAGTCAAGTATAGCAAGTACTTAATGATGACTGAATTTCATGTTCGTGGAGTCATGCATATTCATTAGAAGTTTTGTGTTGTTGCTCTGATCTGATTCTTCTTTGTTCGTGGGTGGAATGGCACTGAGAGAAGTATAGTTTTTTAAACTTGAAAATGTTCAGTAGTTATATTGCCTTAGAAAACCGAGACACATAGTAGTGGAGATGAAAGAATGGCATCAGAAGTGACTTAATTTAGCAATTATGATTCCTCCTTTAAAACAAAACAGAAAAAATGCCATAATTTTTGGAGAAAAGTTGGCAATCTAGGAGTTTTGTTGTCTGTTTCACAAGGAGACTCATTTGTGTTCTTTCGGGGAACCAGTGCCTTACAGATGCTGTATATATTGTAATTATTCAGGACTAGGGAACAAACAATTGTATTTGTTACAGATTGTATATGGCTTTGTTTTAACATTCCCCTAAATAAAATGGTTTCATTTTCCCCTTGGAAAAAAACGTGACTGTGATCTTATAGTGGCGCTTGCTTGCTTATTTATTTATTTATTTATTTTGTCTTTGGAAATATCACATTGTAACAGGTGGAAAGGCACAGTGAAGGAGGCAGATGCAGGTAAGTGTTTCACATTTCATGGCAGGAGGACAAGAGAAATGGGCTGCTGGCTTCTACTTTCTTTGTGAGGGAAATAGTCATCTGCTGAGAAGGAGGGAAAGGCGGGAAGTCAGTGGTTTGAGAGGAGTGAAGAAGGTTTAAAATTGCACAGGAAAATCACAGCTTGCTGGGGAGAGAGCCAGATGGTCACAGGCAACTCCAAGGGCCTGGTTAGGCTTCATGAAGGTGACTGGCACAGGGGCCGAGCGTAGACTTGGGACCACCAGGAGGCCTGTGTGTGAATCCAGCTTCCCTCACTCCCCCAGGTGTGTGATTGGGCACGTTTTGACCTCTCAGACTCAGTTTCTTCCCCTTGAAGATGAGAATTATGTTAATACCCACCATCTGGAGTTGTTCTGAAGATGAAATGAAATAATGCGAGCACCAAGCTTGTGGTAAGTGCTCAGCTATGACTATGAGTATTATCAGAAATTCATAGTGCCACTTTTCTTGTGGTTTGTGGTTTTATCGTTCTGTTAGCAACACAGGTGTATAGAGACAGCAGTGATGGGATTCATTCAGGGTACTGGTTTATCATGCAAATATTGCAACAGGTCATGGAAAGTAAGAATTATTGTTATCAAAGGGCTGATGGACCAGAGGAGGGAAGGAATTAATTAGAGGAGCTAACAGACCAATAAAAACCCCAGGTCCCAGGACAGGGAATCCTGATGGGGCAGAGGTGGTGTCTCCACAGTTAGAGAGAGGGTCCGTGGTCAGATCTCAAAGGGGGAATGGCAAGACCAAGGACAGCTGAGGGTGTGATCTCAGGAGGGGGCGAATTTAGTTCATGGACAATATGGTTGGTGATAAGAGGAGCCCAAAACCTGGCCTTTAGATTTGTTGTCTTCATGGATTTTGAAGGTGGCAGTCTTGGGGAGAGGAAGATTGTGAGTCAAAATTCTCCAGTGCCACAGGGGAATGGGGGAGGGGTGCAGTCAGCCAGAGGCGGAGAGAGGGGCTGGCAGGGCCGGGAGGCCTGATGTGCAAAGCAGTGGGTTTTAATGCAAGAGTAATGATCTGGAATCAGCAGCGCTACGTGAAAAAGACCGCACCCTCCTGCCAGCTGTGGAGTATTTAAGTGTGGAAGGGTGAGGCTACTGCCGCTGCCCTCAATTGTCGCCAAGGGAGTAGAGAACCCTCTGTGAAAGGGGTGGGCATGTCTTAGGGCTATTTTTTGCATGCATTGTGGACTCTGGAGACCAGAGTGAAAAGTTTGGTTTTGAGGGGATCCATTGGACATTGGATCAGGATCAGGGAAGCCCAAAATTGTGGAGTAAAGAGTGCAAGAAGGTCTGCATTGACACAGGGAATGAAGCGTGTGGGTGGGATTGGCAGTAGGTAGCCACCTCACTCGTGTCAGAAGAGTGCGTCCTCGCACTGGGATTCAGACTGACCTGCTTAAAGTCAACCATTTCCTGATTTTTTTCATTCTTTGGAAGTACATAATCTCTGAGCCCAGTCATCCCACCTGTAAATCCCCACCTCTTAGGGCTCTTACGAGGAACCAAAAAGATGAGCGTCTAAAGTATGTCAGGGCCCAGGCCAGGTGCATCACAGATGCTCAGAAATACTGCTTCCTTGTGTGCTCTCTCTCTCTCTCCCCTCCCTTCTTTTCTTTCTCTTTCTCCCTTTCTTTCTCCCTTTCTTCCTCTCCTTTCTCCCTCTCTCTGTCTCTCTCTCTCTCTCTCTGTCTCTCTCTCTCTCTCCTCCCCCGACCTTCCTTCCCTCTCATAGTCCCCTCCCTCCCCTTCCTTCCCGGTTTCATTCTGTCTTGCCCAGGCTGGAGTGCAGTGGCGTGATCAAAACTCACTGCAGCCTCGATCTCCTGGCTCAAGTGACTTTCCCATCTCAGCCTCTCAAGTAGCTGGGACTACAGGCAACCACCACCATGCCTGGCTAATTTTATGTTTAGTAGAAATGAGGCCTCATTATGTTTCCTAGGCTGGTCCTAAACTCCAGGGATCAAGTGATCTTCCCACCTTGGCCTCCCAGAGTCCTGGGATTTACAGGCGTGAGCCACCGTGCCCAGCCAATACTGCATTTTCTTCCTGCCATTAGTTTAGCAGGATCTACAATTAGCAACATTTAAAACCAGCTGAGATTGGTGGTTGGTACATCTCTCCCATGTTCTCTGCACCCCACTTGTGTGTGTCGTGGGCTCAAATTAAACTTTTCACAGAACTCGCAGACAGATTGACAGTAATTCCCAGCTGAGGAAAAAAGGTTATTCTCTTGGTATTGGTCATTTTGTAGGTTGCAAGCTTGTTGTCTCCATCTGGTCACAGCAGCAAAGCACAGATGACCGTACTCTCAGAAGTTTTGTCTCTGCAAAGTAATTTCTAATTTCTACCCTATGTTCTGATCTGAGCTCAGCTCTGGGGATGTCTGGGGCTGCTGAGGTTCTTTGCTTGGCACCCATATGCTGGTACTGAGAGACAGGAGCAGAGGGAGGCCAAGCCTCAGAATGAGCCAGGGACCCCCACTCCAAGACAGGGGCTTAGGTTGGGCCCTCAGTGAATAGTCTTTGAAAATGCTTGCATATCACCCTAGGTAAGGCTTTCTCAGTCTGCAGCTACCAAAGCTTCTAATTAGGGGTGAGCGGTCTCGCAACAGGGCTGAGCCTTTGCCACCATGTGTTTTCTGTGTAAAGTACAGTTTTTGTTTGTGGTTGTTTTGTTGTTCATTGTATGTTCATTCTTTTATATGGAATTTGAATTCTCTAGCTCGGCCGCAGCCCTTACTTCTCCCTTTGATTTTACCCAGGTTCCAGTTTATGTATTTCCATTACTTCCTTAGCTTTGAAGAAACATTGAAATTCGTGATCCCAGCATCGATTCAGTTTTAAGTTGCCTTCTTCCAGGCCATGGCATGGATCGGTTTCTCAGTGCTGGGCAATTGCTTACACCCTTCAGCCACTGAGGCTGTGGGGAGGGGTGGAGGAAGTGGCAGTCTCTCTAAGGATGCCTGTCCAGGTGCTGTCTCATGGAGGACAGGGCTGCCTTTGCTTCTAGTTTCCCACCTCACAGCTGGAGCCCTTGGCTTGCTCACCCTAAGGCAGTGGCCAGCAGTCCTGTACCGAGCTGAACTCCTCTGCTGGCAGTTGCTCACCTTTCATTTCCTACCTATTTGTATAGTTATTTGCAAACTTCATTTAAAATCAGATCTCTGGGAGCAGGGCTTGACACTCTATTTAGAATCTCCGGCTCCATGGAATTCTGTGAAGTTCTAAGACATTGGTTCTCACCCTTAACTGCTTGCTCATTAGTGCTACCTGGGAGCTTTTAACACCCAAGACTCAGGCTACGCCTAGACCACTTCCATCAGAATCTCCGGAGGTGTGACCCTGGCATTAGTTCTTAAGGCTCCTCGGGTGAGTCCATCATGCGGCTGATTTTTTTAGTGGCATCATTCTAGAACCTCATCCCGTGCCTGCAGGAGGTTGTGATCACCATCCACACAGGACCCAAAGGCTTTCTGTTCTAACGAAGAAACACGTGGCGACTCTGGACGCTCAGGATACCCTTGTTATGAAGTGAAGGAGGCAGCACTTTGTTGCTTATAAATATAATTTATTACCTGTTTAAAAATTCTTTCTTACATTTTGTACATGTTGGCTGGCAGAATAAATGCAGGCAATTTACAAACCAAGGGGACTGCAGGAAAAATCGGGATTGGAAGCCAGGGAGAGAAAAGAGGCACACCCAGAGCTGGGATCCCTCACCTCCACCGCTCAGCAAGGTGCCTGACAGACGTCCGGAGGGCACTCTGCCTCCGCCCGGGAGATTGTAGAAAAGGAATTGCATAGAAGATACAGCAAGAGGGAACTCCACAACAACAAAAGTGTTCCATGTCGGAAAAGCCAAGGTTGTCGTGTTTTATTTAAAAAAGAAAAATGACAAAGCACAAAACCTCGGTCTGACCTTTCTGCAGTTGAACTGTTCCAAAGGGGACAGCAGGCGGATGACAGCGCCTCTTCCACATGGACTGCTGGGGATTTTTCTCTGACAAACATTGGTGTCTTCTTTAGGAAGAGCAAAGAGGAGGGTCACCAACTTGCTGCAGCTCAACATTAAACTCAACACATACAACACTGTGACATCACACACACATACACACACACACACACACACGAGTGATGATGTTCCCTGCAGCTGGGCCCGATGCATTATGTCTGGAGGGCGAGGGCTGCATTACCAACAGCAGATCTAGGAAAGCATGAAGAAGAGAATGCACATCACTTGTTCCAATTGTTCTGACTCCTGTCCTTTTTCTTGTCCATGGCCTGGAGGAGTAGACATCTGAGTTTTTACCCCTACATATACAGATGCCATTAGTTACTTTCAGAATAGAAAAGGCAACGGTATTTTACACCAGCTGTAGATTTCTTGCTCTTATATGTCATTCTAAACAGGGTTGTTTTAACATTGAGAACATGGCTCAGGTTCCGATTCTCTGATACTGCCTCCATAGTGATCAGAGGCCAAAAGAAAGCTCATCAATCCTTAGGCTGCTGATCAGCAAAACCTGCCTACAGTTCATCTTCTAAACACCAGTTCTGAGGATTATTCCACCTGGAGTCAGTGTCATCAGGTTCTACAGCTGGTCTGATAGTACCCAGTCCAGTAGACTTTTGGAACTTCAAAATGACACACAATTTAGACATATTTGTAAGTGACCCTTAAATGATATGACTTGCAATTTATATTATTGTTGAAGGACAAATCTGAAATGTTGTGTTAAAACGCTGGCCTTCACTAGCAAATAATGTGCCTGGTGGGCAGCTGACTATCTCTCAGGGCAGCTTCCTTGTTTACTACTCAGAAGCTAGTTGGTCGCAACTGCCATGATATTCTGCAGAGATTCCCAACTTGGGATTCCAGAAGATCTCTGGACAGGTCCCTTCAGTAGGCAAGCGTCTGAGCAGAGAGCAGGCTGCTGAAGAGCTGCTAATAATTGCTGGTTTTATGTGCCAGTGCACTTGCGGAGTACCTGGCGGTTTGTCCTGCTGATGCCCCTGGACCATGCTAAAATAGGTTTGAGGCACACATTACATTTGGTTGAATGAGCCTGTTAATATCCTACCACAGCTCAATACAGTGAGGTGACAGATCCACTGGAAAACCTAAAAGCCATGAACCCTTGTGAAGACAGGCTGTTAAAGTAGCTTTTATGAAAATGGGGTAAGCACAAGGCTGGTAAAACGAAAGGATCTGTAAGTTCATTGCCAGACTTAGTCTGCAGAGAAAACCCACCCAGTGCTACACAAAGCCATCTCCCCACTGTTCAAAAACAGATTTTGCACACTAGAATTCTGGAAATGTTAATGACTTCATTTGGCTTCCTTGGCCTGTATGGACATGGATGCACATAACATCGGTTACAATATATTTATTTCCCCTTATGCCTTATTCCATTAAAAAGAAATCATTAGAGATGTAAAGGAAATCTTCCAAAGTGATCATTACAGGCAGAGATTATACAAATAGATCTCTTAAGGTAGAGAAACAGTACTTCATTGCACAGAGGCAAAGTTCTAAAGATTTCAGTCAACATTAGCTCAGCAAGGTTAAAGAGTATATAAAAATAATACAAAAACAAAAACCGAAGAGTAATAGTTGGTCCTATGAGGCACTCGAAAGGTAAAAAAATGTTTTGTTAATTTGAGATAATAAAATATTTTACTTATTAGATCTATAAAATCTAACACTTATCAACCATTATCTTGAGCAACGATGTTCTGCTTCACAAAAGCTCCGCCATTCTCAAAGAAGATGGATAAAGGCCCATTTCATTTCAGCTGTGTTTCCATGGGCCCCGTTTCACTCATTAGCCTTGGGCTTGCACTGAGGTCTCCATATGAAACTGATGACTTGCCCAGAACAACTGCCCAATGAAAGCTAGGACTCATATTCAACTTGAAGACTTGAAAACCCAACAGGTAAACCTTTCCTACCTTCTTTACGCTCTCTTGCAGGTCCTTACATCGTTTTATATTCTCTTGGCCCCATAGGGGCAGACCTTATAGAGGCAAAGACCTGTGAATTCTGGGGAGACAGTGATCACCTCATCAACTCCCGTCTGCATATGTGGATGACAGAGGAGCAAGCGGACCAAGAGCACAGCTGCTATGATCCTGACACACACACATGGAAGGACACGTGAGATGGGAGCCTTGTTGCTCTTCTCCAGGAGAAATGAAGTCTTGATTCCTCCCTCAAAACACTGACTTTTCAGATATCTTACTTGTAGGAAAAATTCCTTTAAAAAATTATGGATTGCACAGTTTCAGAGTGTCCTGAAGTCAGTCCCCATGACGTTTTCTCCCCTAAAAATAGCTCTACTTTTTGATAGTTGAGAGATTAAAATCTATAAAACAGTATATATGAAAATGGATAATTATGCAGTTTGATATTGAACACCTCACCCAAAAAGTTGTCCAGCTCTTGAAGAGCCTAACTTGCTCACAGCAGGATGGGGGTTTTCTGCATAATAGAGGTGAGTATTCATTTGGAAGCTGCTGTTTGTGAAGCAGCTGTTAGCTGTGAGTACTGCAGTGTTAACAGTTTGTCATCACCATGCCAGTTATCAATTCTGAATCCAGCTTCGATTCCTTCCAGATATATTTAAAAAACTTGAATGAGTGTGATAGGAAGAAAAAATAAGATGAAACCTCAGCCTTTGATTCCAGAATTTAAGAGAAAAGAAGCTACTTTTGTCCCCTTGATTAAAAACCCCAATTTTCTCTTCCCCATAGTATTCTATTTGCATATATAAGACTTATTTCTAAGCAGATACTTCTTACATTTCCAAAGATGAAAAGGAACTAAAAGTAAGGAGATTTAAAGTATACAAACCCCAATGAAAACTACAAATGTTAAAAATGACAACTCTTCAAAGACTTTTATATAGATTTTATGTAGTTTTGTTACAAGAGGCAACTTAAGATGTGTTGTGTATGAATGAGGTGATGTACTAGGCTCACAATGACTTAATTTTGAGATGGGTGATGGAAGTGGAAAGAAAGTGAGAATAAGAATTACAATTTTAAGTTTGAAGTGAAAATTTCCCCACATCCATTCGTCATAAAGGTCCTTGAACGCTACAGGTTTTCATTCCCTTTGTCAAACTTCTAGTGAATTATATTAAACTCAGGGTAGATTGTGTTGCATGCCATTAGATGGCAGCATGCACAAATGATAGTTGTTTTCCTATCCGAATGAAGCCAGCCAAACTTGCCTCTCAAGTGGTGTAGAAAGAAACAGGGCATATCACATAGAATGGTGGATTCAGTGGCTTCCCATGAAATGAACTGTTGTATCTGGACCTTCTAACTTTGAAGGCAGCCTAACAGCTATTATTACTTTACTCCAAAGGAGAAGGAAATCAGAATTTGTAGTGAAAATTATTTGTGTATATATGGAAGTTGTTCTCATTCACTTGGGAGGAAACAGAAGAGTTAATCTATGACAGGTGAGTACCTCACACAAGAAATAAATCACTTTTCCCTTTTCTGGTGGTAGGAGGTTGAACCAAAAAGTATCTGAAGTGAACCCTAGGGGTTCTCAATGACTTCAGTAAAACAGTTATTGTTTGTGTTCAATATTTCTGTGTTGTTGACTTTTCAAAAGGTTTTTAGTAACAGTTATGCAATTGATTCATCTTCATAGCTATCTAGTTGCTCCCCTCTAGTTTTTACTAAGCACAGAAGTTTAAGCATTCAGTTCAGATTCTAGTTCTTGATTTCCATAAATGATTCCACAACCTCGATACTGAAGGATAATCTTGACAAGTTTATTTCAAAATGTAGGAATGGACAATAGCTCTCCTCGTCCTCCTTTTAAAAAAAGTATGTGTATAATGTGTGTGTGTGTATATATTTGATTTTAGTTTAGAATAGTTTTCCTCATTGCTACAAACATCCACTGAACTTGTTTACTAGTGCAACCTCTCCCTTCCCCAGTGTACAAATATGTTAACTATGGAAATCCAAATGCAGGGGGTGGCCTGAGAGACATTTTGTAGGATGTATGTCTAAAATAGAAGATGAGGAATAAAAAGCATGAAAGAAGAGGCTCCATAGCAAGGTATCAGCAGTCCTCAGGGATGAGGATGGAAGAGTCATCAAGGGACTATCAAGACGCTACCAAAACAGGAGTGGAAACATGGAAAGATGGAAGAAAAGGTGCAATTCAAATCTGTTCAGCAACGTGTGTGCCTCCAGCCTAAAAGTAAGCCACAGCCATGTTCTAAAGGTTCTGATTCATACACATGTCTGCTTGTTCTTCAGTTTTGGTTTTGCTACTGGGCTTTGACTGTTTAATCCCCACTTGCTGAATGAATTGAGTCCTTATGTTAAAGAGCTTGTGATGGTCCCAAGGAGACATAATAGTTTACACAAAGTAGTGTGTTGACTAACATTTGCAGGATAACATTTTAAAAAGAGCTAGTTAGAAAGCCTTTATAAATGCTACTCAATATTATAACAGCAAAAGATTAAGGTGGGGGGGGCATAGTAAAAATGCACCAAGTTCCTACTGCCAGATAAACTTGTAGGAGTGGTCTTGATATCAAGATGCCAAGACGATAGTAAAATAGAATTTGCAAGCAGTCAGGAAGGCTGGGAATGGGGGTGTCCCAAGAGAGGCTAAGAAAATAATGAAGGGCTGCTCTCTCTCAGTGAACCCGCATAATGCAGTGATGCAGAGAGACTCAAGCCAAACAAACATACTGCAGGTAGGAATAATCATCTTCCGGGTCAGAACTATTTGAAAGGCATAACAAAGCCTGGGCAAAAGACCAGCTGATTATTTTACATGATCTAGGTCAGAGTCCATTGTGGTCTTTAGACTGATGAATAAATGAGACTGGAGGCATCATGGTGGAAGTTTAGCATTTCAGAACCTTGAGATGATCTAATCCCACCCCTTCACTTCCTAGGTGAGGAGACTGAGTTCCAGTGAGGTTAAACACCTTTCTCAAGGTGGCGCAAGGAGACAGTGACAGACCCACAGTGAGAACTGGTTTCCTGATCTCCAGTTCCGAGTCCATTCCTCCAACCACACTGCCTCTGAAACGGACAGAGCACCATGGGGAGTCGACGTGGGGCCACACAACAGCAGTATTAAGTGAACTGAATAGAGAACACATCTCATGGAAACAGACTCAGAGGAGAAAGGCTCTGCTTGAACAAGCTGAAGGAACAGACTGACAAAGCCAGTGAGCACTTTTATCACGGTCCTGGGTGGAATGAGGGGAGGGAAGGGAAGGTAAAAGGTCAAGGAACCAAAGCAGGTTGAATTAAAATGATGACCATACACACCTTGATACGCGAGAAGGAGGGGCAGGTCTAGTCAATACCCAAATACTAACAGTACTGCTAACAAAAATAGAAGTTAAAAAGAAAATCCTTTTACTAGAATACCTGTAAATACGCATCAATAATATGATACCTTTTTTTAAAAATTCATATTGCATATTATAAACACACGTGTTGTGAAAAAAATGCTTGAACATGAACCACTGTCTTCCCTGCAATGCTACAGCTTTATTCTCAAAGGGCACCAGAAGGGTCCCTCCAAGGAATAGGAGTCTTAGTTATTTCTTTTTTACACTTTTAGATTCTCCACTTCCCTGATACAAACAGTAACACTGGTTCTACAAGTTCTAGAAAGAGAACACTGATGGGAAGATTATTTGAGACACTTGATGCACACGGTTTGTACCAAAAGTCTGCTATTTCTCTGTAAATTACTAATCTGAAATAGACACAACAAACCGTCCACAGCTTCAGCTTCAAATGATTTGAACAAAAATAGAACGAGCCATGGACAGTGTCTGCATCCCTGTCCAATTTGATGTAAACAACATTTGTAGAAATTGGGTTTGTTAAGAAAGTTTATCCATATATCTGGATAGCAATAAAAAGCGTTTCCTAGGAAACTGTAAGATCCTGTACCACACAGCATACAGCCCAACTAAGAGGAAAATTAGGTTGATAGCTAAATTCAAGGTACAAATTTACACAATTTTTCTTAGCTCCTGTGCTGATGTCCGAGTAAAGTGGGCATGTACATTGGCAGTTGCATCTGTTTTCCTTCTGGCTGCTGCAGTCTTGCCTGTGAAGCGCATTGGTCTCGTCTGGATTTCCTCCTCAGCTGTGATTCCCCTGGACAGCCACAGACCCCCATGTATTGTCATCCTTCGTTTCCCCTTCCAGCATGGTGGCTAATACTGCCCTTCTGCTGCTAAGGACACCACTGTTTCATGTCTTCCCATTTCTTCCAGGACAGCTGCCAGCATGCTCAGGTTTCCATCTGGGAAGTTCTGTGCTTCCCAAAGATCCAGGATTACGCCAGTTGGGCTGGATTTGGTGGCAAAGTAATTCAAGTACCTGTAATTGGGAAAGAGAAAATGTGCTGAACGGCGTGACTTACATATCTGCTTTTTCTTCTTCAGCTTAAACTTTCTCTCTACTTGTCTTTAAGTATCCTGGGCCCATTGTGGTTGACAGTGAGCCATCCTAAATAACTAGCTCATGCTTAATTAGATCAGCCCCGGAAAGGAGAAGCGATATTTAACTTTGTTAACCTCAACTCTGAGTGAGATAATTTAAAAGACAAGCTGTCTATGGGTCATATTCTAACTAGGAAATCAAGAGATTTACTTACTTATATTTTCTTTCTAGTCCAGGCTTGCATAATCTGACAGGTCATGCCACATGTTTTGTTTGTTTGGTAGTGACGGTGACAGTCCACAAAGTAGAGGCTCCAGAGGTCTCTTTATAACTTAATATCAATGCTGTGTTAGCATGCTAATTATTAAACCTTAGGTCCTGCTCAACTACAGATGAGTAACAATAATTACTGTAGTGAATGGCTCTGTGATTTGGGGAATTTAGCCCCTCAGCTTTGCAGAGTGGATCACAAAACCTGATATTTACCAATATCAAATAAGCTCAGAATGTCTCTTTGTACTCTATGCAAGCCCATAGTACAAAGTACAAGGACAGAGCTTAATGCATATTTGCCAAATGAAAAATTAAATAGATGTGTAGATGGAAAAAGGAAAAGAATGCTAGCCTATGTCTAATAGCTATCGATTCTGGAGAGCTCTAACAGAAAGAAACTAGTCCTGAGGCCTGACCATACCCACCTGTCCAGGTTTAGCTTATGGGCCAACATCCTCCAGTCATGGCCTCTCGTCTGAGGGGCATCCAGGCTGCTACAGAGCTTCTGCCGGATAGGGAGAGGGATGCTGAAAGCACTGGGCCCCGTGACGGTGGTGATGGTGTTCGCAGGATCCAGCAGCGGCAAATCGATGCCAGTAGGTTCCTGGAGTTCAGGGATGGGAACAATACAGCATTATTTCTGAAGACAAAAGCAATCTCTATTAACAAATCATCATAATGCTTTGCTTTGAGCGATAAGAAAAGAATGAGTGCCGTTATTCTCCTTAGGAAGAATGGCTTCTTCCTAGCCTGAAAGTTGTGCATCACTAGATGTAACCTGGCTCAGAAAAAGAGGTACATATATTTTGAGCTAACCAACTTTGCATAGCCTCAGATTTATGGCTCTTAGGTGAGGCCTGGGCTGGATGGAAAGCTGTGGTGTGATTCAAAAACAGCTTTACTAATGGGATTCTCCAGGATGAGAGAAAAGAGAGGGAATATCAGAGCTCCTAATGGTTTAAATATTTTAGGACCGGACCTTGGGGGGAATGTCCTGGGTAAATGACCCAGTAGTTCTCCCTCTAAACTCCACAGAAGATGTCTCAGTTCTGCTTTCGTTCAATGAAATGGAACACAGCTCTCCTTTAAATGATATCAACTTAAGGCTAATTTTTTAAAAAATAAAATGGTAAACACAGTATATTATTGCCTTAGGGCAAGTTGTTAATGGCATCCTCCAATTGATGTATATCCTTATTTTTAAAAAATCTAATTTTAGTAGAGACAACCATAAATTGGCTCTTAAGATAGTCTCAGCTCATAAAACAGCACAAATGCAAAATCTGAATTTCATCTGCAGGAGAAATTCTAATCATTTTCTGATCACTTCTGCTGGTTGCAAAAGCAAAGCAAATGTTGCCTGGGAACTATTAAAGCAATAAAAGAAAATCTACTTAATCTACTATAAATGTCATCTCTCTCTTTTTTAAACAGGTAACTTTTTGATGTGCCTCACTAGTTGCCAGAGGATGAACTGGCCACACCCAGTTTCAGCCATCATGAAGTGTTTGGCTCCTGCTGAGCAGTCAGCTCAGGGGCTCAACATCACCATCACCTAGAGCCCCCCAAATGTTGTCCAGCACTGCTGCAGTGGCCTCCCCAGCCATGGGCACACTGGTGCTGCAGGGGGTGGAGTTGCAACTGCCTGTGTGCTGGTGTTGTCTAGTACTGTGTTCCATGTTCTGCGATCAGTAGCAAGTGCTCACTTCTAGGCTTATTCAGTCCCATGGCACAGGGTCCATCTGAGGGTGTGGAGGGCATCTGAATTCTTTTGCCATGGTATGCACAGTGGTGTTGGCTATGATCATGATATTTGTCCTCAAAACCCAAAGCTTGGCAAACTGGGGCTCCAAGCATTCCACTGCTCCTTTGTGTTGGCTCCAGTACATACACACCGGGATTTAAAAGACTATGGCATGAACAGATGGGAGTCAGAGGCCCTGAATGAGGGTCATGGCCTGCGGCTCTTCCCCCATCAGGCACAGGGTTCTTTCCAAGGGAATGAGGAAAGGAGTTCCTGACCTCTAGGGGAATAGGGCTCTAAGAAAGGTGACCATAGAGTGATCTGAGGGCATGTGTCATGTTTATCAATGGATTTATGTTTGGGGCATCTGGACTAAATGCCTCAGTGGCTCTATGTATGGAGTGGAGGGCATGAGTAAAGATAATACGGAAAGGAAAACTGGGAAATACCAAGTAGAAAAGGGCAGTTCCTAGCAACGGCTGCACCCTCAAGCCCGAAGACCTACAGCCCTAAATGAGGACAGGCGTTTCTGTTTTCACGTCCAAAAAGTTACCTTTTGGCCCACCATGGCCATTATCCTGGCCCCCTAAAAACCCCAAACCTCAAGCTCCAGATGAGACCCACATGCAAGGAAATGAGAAGGCACACACAGCAGCAATAAACCATCAAAAGCATTGGCAACAAAAGCCAAAATACACAAATGGGATCTAATTAAACTCCAGAGCTTCTGCACAGCAAAAGAAACAATCATTAGAGTGAACCACCAACCAACAGAATGGGAAAAAATTTTTGCAATCTACTCATCTGACAAAGGGCTAATATTCAGAATCTACAAAGAACTAAAACAAATTTACAAGAAAACCCATCATCAAAAAGTGAGTGAAGGATATGAACAGACACTTCCCAACAGAAGAAATTTTATGCAGCCAGCAAACATATGAAAAAATGCTCATCATCACTGGTCATTAGAGAAATGCAAATCAAAACCACATTGAGATACCATCTCATACCAGTTAGAATGGGGATCATTAAAAAATCAGGAAGCAACAGATGCTGGAGAAGATGTGGAGAAATAGGAACAGTTTTACATCATTGGTGGGAGTATGAATTAGTTCAACCATTGTGGAAGACAGTGTGGCAATTCCTCGGGGATCTAGAACTAGAAATACCATTTGACCCAGCAATCCCATTACTGGGTATATACCCAAAGGATTATAAATCATTCTATTATAAAGACACATGCACATACATTTATTGCGGCACTGTTCACAATAGCAAAGACTTGGAACCAACCCAAATGCCCATCAGTGATTGAATAAAGAAAATCTGGCCATGAAATACTATGCAGCCATAAATAAGGATGAGTTCACATCCTTTTCAGGGACATGGATGAAGCTGGAAACCATCCTTCTCAGCAAACTGACACAAGAACAGAAAACCAAACATCGCATGTTCTCATAAGTAGGTGTTGAACAATGAGAGCACATGGACACAGGCAGGGAAACATCACACACCAGGGCCTGTCGGGGGTTGGGATGCTATGAGAGGGATAGCAGGGGGTTGGGGAATAGGGGAGGGATAGCATGAGGAGAAATACCTAATGTAGATGATGGGGTGATGGATGCAGCAAACCACCATGGTATGTGTATACCTATGTAACAAACCTGCACTTTCTGCACATGTACCCCAGAACTTCTAGTAAAAAAAAAAAAAAAAAAAAAAAAAGAATCCAGCTGTCTTCTTTTGAGCTAGACATGAAAGAAATTTGTAAAGTTATTTAAAAAAAAAAAAAAGAGGGATGTCTGGATGCTAAAGGGAGGCCAGCCAGGGGCAGTAAGAGAAGAGTCTGGCCACTGGGTGGCCCAACTCCAGGGAAAGACCACCTTCCCACTCTATCTCCCCTCCTGGCTCCCTATCCATTCTGCTGAGAGCCACCTCCACCAGTCAATAAAACACTGCACTCATCTTTCAGGCCCACATGTAATCCAATTCTTTTGGGACACTGGGCAAGAGCTCAGGATACAGAAGGCTGTTACAATGGCCCCTGCCCTTGCAATAATGCAGAGGGTCCACTGAGCTGATTAACACACAAGCCATCTGTAGATGGCTTAGCTAAAGGAGCACACTGTAGCACATGCCCACTTGGGCTTCAGAAGTTGCAGACACCCACCCCTAGATGCTGCTTTGGGGCCAGAGCCCAAAAGTGCTTGCTCCGGTTCCTGCACCTGCCCACCTGTGTGCTTACTCTCCTGTAAGGGGTTTGAGTTGTGGGGTGACCAAACAGGCGAGCCACACCCATCATACATCCTGCAAGAGGAATCAGGGAACTCTCTGGTTTCAAAGAGAAATCACAGGCTAGTTCTACAGTCTAGTGCCATTGCCCACATTGTGGCCCTGCTTGCTTCTTTTCTGGATAATGACTATGGGGGCTAAAAGGAGACCTGCCGTATTCCTTAATACACCACAACCTTGATCATCCCTGCCTGACAGTGGAATGTTAAGTCTGCACAAGGGAGGGCCTTCTTTTGTAGTGCTGACTTGTGTCCCCAGAGAGTCTTTGTACCGTTGGCCCCAGGAGCTCCCCACTGCTTACCTGTGATTCATCCCATTTTCCTGCCCAAGTAATCTTCCTAAAGTGCCGCACTGATACACAGCAACATTTTTCTCTCTCTCCCTCATATTCTCGCATTAAGAAATGTTAAATGCCCTTTCTACCACATGAAGTCCCAACTCTTAAGCAGTGAGGTATAAATATTTATCTGTTTTTAGAGACAGGGTCTTCATGTATTAGAAGGGGCATTTAACACTTCTCTGTCACCCAGGCTGGAGTGCCGTGGTGTGATCATAGCTCACTGCAGCCTGGAATTCCTGAGCTCAAACGATCCTCCCACCTTAGTCTCCCAGATAGCTGGGACTACTGGTGTACCCCATCACACTGGGCTAATTTTTTCTTTTAAGAGATGGGATCTCACTGTGTTGTCCAGGCTGGTCTCAAATTCCTGGGCTCAAGTGATCTTCCTCCCTCAGCCTCCCAAAGTCCTGGGATTACAGGTGTGAGCCACCATACCTGGCCCAGTAAGGGATATTTGTACGACCTTCCTGGTTAGCTGGTATGAGGCTGCAAAGGTGACCCTGTGGCATGCAGAGCGCAGCTGGACATGGAGCAGGGCTGGTCACCTGCGCTTCCACCACTTCACAATGCGATCTCAGGCTGCCCCGTCCTTGCCGTGACTTGACCTGACTCATACTCTCCTTAGAGTCTGAGCACCACTCACTATTTCTCCTGCCGTTTCTAAGGATGCACCTCTCACAGTTCTTCTGCCCTTTCCTTGATCTCTGTCAGGTGGAGTCCTCAAAGCCTGGTCCAAAAGTCCCGTGCCCTGGGGCAACCCTGGGCAGCCCACCCTAGGCGTCAGGCCTGGAGGCCTCCTCGGCGCCTCCTAGCTCCTCTGTGCTCCTTGCACGCTGTGCACATCGGCTGAATTACAGGTTACTACTGCCTTTCATTTCTCACATATCTTATTGGTGAGAGTGCATCATCCTCAGACCTCTGTGATAACACTGTGCCCCACACACAGAGGCTACTGAATTAATGTTTGTTAAAATCAGAGAAAACATTTTTCCTTAGTATAGAAAGAAGATGAAGCCAGTCCCTGATGAAGCCCACCTGCAGACTAGTGTTTTGAGCTGCGGTCCAACTAAAAGTGGCTACAGGTGTGTCTCTCCTCATTTAAATCCTGAAATGAGAGGCCAGTTGAAGATAGGCATGGATCTCGGGAAGGCCTCCTCACACACTGATGTTGTCCCCATTTTCTTGTGATTAAAGAACTATCAGCATTTCATGTGGGCATTAAAGTCTTGAGGGCTTTATCCCTGGCTGCTCTGCCTATTTATGTGTAGACGGAACAAGCTCAACAGGGCATCATTCTTTGTCTCTCTTATCAAGTGGCTGACAACAGCCTTGAAGGTAAAAGTAAAATACATTTATATGTTTATATTTCATCTAGTAATTTGAGTTGCTATTCTTCCTTTATTTCCAGGTAAAAGAATTTATTCTCACAGAATACTTATTTCAATAATCATTTATTATATGATTGATCTTTGATATTATGATATCTTTTGTAAACATATGACTTTTTTCAAAGTTAGTCAAACAGCTGCCTCGGGTGATGACACACATTTTCAGGACTCCACAGCCCTGAAACAACTTTCTATTCTGATATTTGGACTTTTCCTAAAGTTACTTAGAAAAACTAGATTTTTCCCATGGTCATTTTGAGCAGGTTGTAGAGAGCAGAAGATGTAAACAGTTGAAATGGCTGTAGCAGAGTGATATGACTTTGTACATTCATTTAAAATATTATTTGCATATACAAACGTGTTATATATTATGACTTCTTAAGATGTTATAAGATCTACCAAATGTAAAAATTATAATTGCTTTTATTACCTGTAAATCTATTATTAAGGTAGAAGAGATGTGGTGCGGTGGCTGATGCCTATAATCCCATCACTTTGGGAGGCTGAGGTGGGTGGATAACCTGAGGTCAGGAGTTCGAGACTAGCCTGGCCAACGTGTTGAGACCCTGTCTCTATTAACAATACAAAAATCAGCCTGATGTGGTGGCACATGCCTGTAATCCCAGCTACTTGGGAGGCTGAAGCAGGAGAATTGCTTGAACCCAGGAGGCAGAGGTTGCAGTGAGCCAAAATCGTGCCATTGCACTCCTCCCTGGGCCATAGAGTGAGACCCTGTCTCAAAAAAAAAAAAAAGATGACTGATACTGCCCCCTAAAACTGCACCCTTTTTCAGGATTCAAAGCCTTCAACTAAAGCAATGTTGTGATAAACTTGGGGATACATGCTACCTTCTTTTCTCTGGGAGCTAATTTTTATTTATATTTAGCTTTCATGTATTTATATAGGATTTGAGGTTTATTTTTGTGTTTATTTTGATAGATGGGAAATCTGAAACCTCAGTTGATGACAGACCTCATGGATTGAAGCAGCAAAGTTGATTCAAGAGCCCTGTTACCCTTATGGCATCAATGGCACCAATGAAAACGGTGAACATAGATTAAGCAAGTGCTTTGGGCCAAGTTCTGTTTAGAACACTTACTAACATTCTCCCATTTAATTCCCACAGCAGGCCCAAGATAATATTCTATACCATTTTACACATGGAGAAACTGAGCCAAGAACAGATTTAAGTAATTGACCATATCTCCATGGAACTGTCCACTTGGGAATTTCCTGTGATGGACATCTGCCTATAACTGGAACAAAACAGAAGATGTGAAAAAAATTATAAATTTCTCTGTCCTCTGAACCATGTTTTCTTCTGGAGATAATGGGGAGCTTCCTGGTTACTCTCTCTGCACTTGTTTATGAAACAAAAAACAAACCAAAACAAAAAAAAAAGGAAAAAAAAATCTTGTATCTTCTTTTACATTTTGACATTCATTTGTGCCAATACATTTAGCCTTCCAGACATTTTCCTCCTTAAACTTCGTCTCTGTGAAATTAAAGCCTTTGTCTCTAGTTAAGGAATCTCTGGCCAAAGCACCCAGAAACGATTGGCTGGCCCTTGAAATAATCGGAGTAGATGTCACGCACAGCCTGGTCCTCTGGGGTGGGCAACAGGTCCTCTGCCTGACAGGAGAGGCCAAGGGCTGCGTGGCTTTATAAATGACGACTGGTGAGTGCACTGGGTGGTGGGTGGCTGGAGGGAGGGGCAGCATGTTTCTGGCAAGTCAGCTCATTCCTGGGAGATAGGACATTGGAATGGGAACCGCAGCCCACTGCCATCTTGCCCTGTGACCCTAGGAATGAGCCCTGCTCAGAAGAAAGAAATCACAAATGGATCCTTTTCTCTACTTGTTTATGGTTTGTCAATCATCTTGTACCCTTTCCTGGAGGTTTTGATGGGGGGCTGGGTCCCAGAACTCTCTAGAGTCTATTGTTCTTCAGCTCAGAGGCTTCCTCTCCACTGTCAGTTCCCCCATCCACCCTCCCTCCTCTGTGCACCCAGCACCCGCATTCAAATGCTAACCACAACAGTGGGATTCAGTGACCCAGAAGGAAAAGCCACAGAGTGCCCCTTAATCCCCAAAGTCGTCTTGACTCCGCTCACTTCTTCCCCTCCCTCAGTTAAATATGCTCGTCTGTCACACACGGGCAAAGGCCCCCGACATCACTGAAGGCTGGTCTCTTTGAGCAGACTGCCACCACGTTGCAAAAGACGTAATCTCTCCTCTATGTTTCCACAAGAAAGCAAGCCCTTAAATTGTGATCACACTATGCAAAACTGTCGTTTTTCTGAAGGGCTGTGGCAGCCCTGACGAGGGACAGCACAGAGCTGCCCTCTTTTCATTTGTGGCTGCATCTGATCCACCTTTTTAACACACAGCCAATGTTCAGGCAGAACAGAAAGCAAGCATCAAAGGACCAGACCTCCTCACCCCCCTCCAAAATTCTGCAGCCTTTGTTGTCACGGGAGCTGGGTGGTTATTGAACTTTGCAGACCTGCTGGGCCTGGAAAGTGAAAACACCCTCCCGAGCCAGCAGGGGTGGTGCTGTGTGCCTGGGAGATAGGGCTGCGCATCCGAGGGCCGGCGGTTGCCATGGCACCCTGACACCGAGATCATGCCTTATGAATGTCACCGGGGGCTGGGACTAAAGTTGTTTATGAGTCAAAAGTCTCACGAAACTACGGGAGGAAAGGATGACCGCACCTCGGCGGGCTGTGGGAAAGAAGGATGGCGTGTTGCGGAGGCTGACGCGCTCTTCTCCTGGCTGGGTTTGCTAAGGAAGATGGTCTTTAAATACGACATGTGGAGCAAGACAAGCTGAACATGCTGATATTTCCTTCGTTACTGTGCGTGAGACAACGAGGGCGAGGTAGTATGTTAAATCATATACTGGCTCGCTGTCGCTTTCACATATGACAACCTTGTGCTTTGTGGCTTAGCTCCATGAGGCCCCAAAGAGGCTGCCGTCTGCCCATTCGGCTTCTTCGCTTCCCTTTGTCCCTGTGTGTGAGGTTATCACGTTTCAAGCCTTTGGATCCAAGGGAACAGATAAGGAAGGTCATGGGCAGCTCCTCTTTTCTTAAGGAGAAGTTTTAAATGGCAGGAATCACTATTATTTCTGTAATACGGACACAGGGAAATGGCCAACCACAGAAGTATGTGAAGATCACAGCAAAGGAAGGCTAAGCTGATGGCCGCTGCGGAGACGGGGGATATGGGGACTCGACTTCTATTTCTGGGATATTTCCCCCACCGCAGAGGAAAGTCTATCCCTCTTTATATTTAGAGAATGATAGATGAGAGAGAAAGGAGACCAAGAGATTCCTCCTTTCTTACTCTGAATGGAGAAAAAGGGAGAGAAGAAGAAAGGAGGAGCAGAGAGGCCCCTCTCCCTTCTTCCACCCCACCCAGCAGCACGTGGTGAGAGGAAAGGGAGGAGTGCGGCCCGCTGAGGGAGGCGTGGGGAGGCTCCATGTGCACGCTCCCTAAATTAAACCTTTGCTTGAAATTCAGATCTGCTTTTGAAAGTTAGAACATAACTCTTAAAATTCATCTCAGAAAAACTGACTTGTTTTTCAAACAGGATTCCTTCATATATATATATATATTTTTTTTTTTTTTTTCTGCAACTAGCTTCCCCTGCTCATTAAAAATACTATTCTATTAACAAATAGGATCTGTGAAAAGCTTTTGAGGATTTCCCATATGGTCTATATTGAGATACTGTCTTAGCCATACGTTCTACTCCTGAGGGTCACCCTCTCCCCTGAGTTCAGACAGACAGGAGCTGCTTACCTCTGACACGGTGCAGTTGAGCTGGAAGATCTGCCCTTCTCCTTCCACCTGCCGCACGCAGAGTTTGCAAACCAGCTCCACTGTGTTCAGACTAAATCTTTCCAGAGTGAAGGTGCAGTGCAGGTTTCTTTGAGACCCACTCCAGACATGGTAAAAAGGAATTTCCTACAGGAGGTAAAAGTGTGAACCACAAATGAAGGACTAATACCACAAATAACTCTCAGACGGTCTGCT
The DNA here is from genome assembly GCA_004027715.1 of Plecturocebus donacophilus. Classification (NCBI taxonomy): domain Eukaryota; kingdom Metazoa; phylum Chordata; class Mammalia; order Primates; family Pitheciidae; genus Plecturocebus; species Plecturocebus donacophilus. Next base: position 7,946 of record PVKP010005152.1, on the reverse strand, counting down.
GCTAGGCACTCTTAGCATCGCACCTACCGCCTCGTTCAATCTTCACAACAGCCCTGTGTTTAAGTACATCCTGGCCCTTCTCGCATGAAATATTTGAGGCCCAGAGAGGTTAAATAACACACCAAATCACACAGCAAGTAAGTAGCAGGGTTGAGATTTGAACCTAAGGAGTTGGCCTCCAGAATCCATGTACCTAACCAGTCTGCCACATGTCTCTCATTTACAACAAGAGCCACTGTCAGTGATAGAAAAGAGTTTATAAAATTCCCAAAATAGAACTTGCATACGCCAGCCATTGCTATTGCTCATTAAAAGAATCCCTGTCACAACATTCTGGAGAAAAGCAAACAAAGTCTAAAGGATGATGCACTGACGCTGCTCCCTTTCATGCTCACATCCTCCTCTGCCCAGGGCAGGGGGAGCCAAAACCCACTCCAGTTGAAAACTTCAGACTTGATTAGCTGCCACAGAAAAGTCCATGGCACCAGGCATCAAACAGACTAATTTTCTCAAAGTCTAGACAACCTTACAGAGCCTATCCTAGAATCGGTTTTCAATAAAGGCAAGAAAAGGTTGCCACATAAAAACTGGAAGAGCCTGCTAGTAAAAAGCAATGGCTTCAGAGCCAAATCCAGTAAAATGGGAAGCCCTTATTTTGCTTACTTGATAATCTGGGGCAAGTTACTTAATCTTTCCATTGCTGAGTTTTCCTATCTGCAAAAGAGTAAAAGTTTCTCACTCATTAGGTCTGCTGGGGTTAAATGAGATATACGAACGTATAAAGAGTGTGTCGGCCAGATGGTAAGCATTCAGCCAGGCTAAGCTTTAACTAATATCGTATTATCATTATCATTAAAGTAGCATTGTCTTATAATCGTATAAAGGAAATTATGTTTAAAACAGGGAGATTTGTGGAATTCTATGACAACTGCAACACAAAGGAAAGAAGAAAACAAAGAGGTATACTGGGTAAGTCAGAAGCCTTCTGTCTCCATTAAAGACTGAGCTATGCATAGATCTGGCTTGCAACCCCCATCGTTAACAAACCGGTAGGCTTGTTTCCCATAATTCATGTGCAGGAACTTGACCAGTGAGAGTGAGAATGGAGCCAGAAAATCTTCCCGTCTCCAGTATGTTCATGGACTTACATCAGGAAACAGCTACCCGTTCAGCGGTAATGCTGGGGTTTAGGTTGAATTGGCATAAATATACACGTGGATTCACAGCTCTCTAAATATGTCTGCGTATGAGGCTTGGAATCCCATCACAGCAGTTTTCTCAGAGCTCAGGCTGACGGATGGAGAGGGGAAGATTCCTTGAGGGTCTCGTGAGTTTCCCCCAGGTGCATACAATGACACCTGGGACAAGTATTTTCTTGCCTGTTATGTAATAATATCCTGATTGAGTTTTACTTTTACATGCTATTCAGTTCTCCGAACTGGGGCTCCCTCTGGTTTTTCAATGTAACAGTACTGGTCTAGGAAGGCAGAAGCCTAATTTGTGTCCCATGGAATAAAAACTTCCTTCTGCTTGTTTCTGTGAATGCATTTGAAGCCATTTTTATCCATTGATGTGAACATGTAGTATGAAAATTAATTGAAATGATGGATTTGGAAGTCTTTCATTTAATGAAAATGAAACAATGATAGTATATTTATTTAAAGGAAGAGTTTTTAAAAAGCATTTCTTCAAATATCTCTATTTCTCAAAAAGTCTAAATAACCCCAAACTATTTTGGAGAAATAAGACTGACATATGATTAATTTCAAGGAAGCGGATTTCTTATGTCTATATAAGTTTAGTCCTCTTTCTTGGAGCTGTCTTCAGACCTTTTGTTTGGTTTGGGAACCTTACCTGATACTTAGCCAGCAATTTGCTCTTCCAGAGGGAATGGGCGATATCGTGAACTGACAGGCGCAGGTTGTGGGTGCTGCCTTTAAAATGAAGTGCCTTAGGTTCTTCTAGGAGCTGTCCTCCCATCTGTCTCTCAAGATGTAAAACTTCCTGTAATGACATGCCCCAAACCCAAGCACGTTACTGAATGGCATCACTTCTGTCAGCTCGCTCACTGAGTACATTTCTTTACTGCCTCCTGAAGGGCTGACAGAACTTGGGCAATGCCATGAACACCCACTTTTGCAGCCCTGGGACCCTCTAACTAAAACCCCTCCCATTTTGTACGGGGCCAGGTCCTACTAATAAACTATGTTTTGGCAAACTACATCACACTGCCATGGAGCAAATTCAGTAGAGTTTGCCCTTCCCTACTGATGAGGAGAGTACTTCATCAAATTCAGGAGAGTAACATCAGAACTCAGAACCAGAGAGCCATAAATTAAAGAAAACATAGGCAGAAATATAGACAAACTGCTAAGAAATTAGATTTTCAATTATGTTTTATGGAAAGGGACAAATAACTAGAAGAGATATTCATTTCTTGGACTTGATAAAACCAACCAACAAAATAAATTAGAACTTGTTTTAGATATTTAGTTCAATCTCTTATAGTTTCTTCAAGTACAGAAATAATAAAAATTCTGCTTACACTGATTTATTGCATAATTCCCGATTATTTAAAAAATTTAGATTATGTTAATTATATGTCTATTAAAGGAAAATATTCTGATACAGATTAGGAAGGTTTTAAACACCAAATATTGAACTAAACAGTTACTCAAATTACATTTTCAAAAGAATATATAAATATTGTGGTGATGAAATTGTAGCTGATGAAAAAACTTGCTACATAATTTACTTATACTATACAGATACAACACGAAGACAAATTCTATATATACTTCCATTTCTCAGGCTAGTTAATGGGAGTAAATGAAGCATTTCCAAATGCAGTTATAATTATCCAAACAGCAGCAAACCATTAGTTATCAATGAACAAACTATCTTGGGTATCCTCTGCTGTCTGAACCATCCCCATGCATGTTATTCCTCTCATGCCTTAAAAGTTTTTTACTTTTTATTTTTTCTGACAAAGTTTCACTTTTGTTGCCCAGAGCAGGAGTGCAATGACATGATCTCGGCTCACTGCAACCTCCGCCTCCCGGGTTCAAGCAATTCTCCTGCCTCAGCCTCCCGAGTAGCTGGGATTAGAGCCACGTGCCACCAGGCCCAGCTAATTTTGTAGCTTTAGTAGAGATGGGGTTTCTCCATATTGGCCAGTCTGGTCTTGAACTCCCGACCTCAAGTGATCCACCCACCTCAGCCTCCCAAAGGGCTGGGATTACAGGTGTGAGCCACCACACCTGGCTGCCTTAAAAGTTTTAATGGTACAAATATGTAGGAAATTTGTGACCCATTTTAAAATAAGCGTCCAGGAATATATGGATTTTATTAAAAAAAAAAAACAAAATATAATATTTTCTTTGGTGATATTTCAATAGAAAGCAGGGAGTTCAAGAACACAGGCGTTCATTCATACTGTAACATGCATGTATTGGGTACCCATCAGGGTACCAAGCACAGTGGGTCACAGTGGACAATTTCAGGCATGAGAACCAGACTGTCTCATATTCAGAAAAATGCATCCACCTTGCATTTGTTGAATGCATTGTAACCCATGTATTTATAGAGCAGTAAGTGTGGTGCTTATCACCATCACTGATTACATGCAAACAGGTCATTTCAAGATGCTGCATTAGTGGTGCTTAGCATCCATCATCTTTGGGTGAGGCCACTATTCTGAATCATGCAAGCTGCTGAAAGGTCCTATAAAGTGTCAAAAATATTAGGATAATGTGGAATGCAGTTTCAGACAGGGTGTCCTCTAATTAGTGTCTAATGGAAGAGATAAGGCAATAACACACTGATGTAGACAAGTGTGTGGTCCAGCTGCCTGAGAGTATTGACCTGCTACTTAACGTTGCTGGCTGATGAGTAGCTATGGCCTGTGACAGGAGCCCGAGCAGTCAGCCAGCCCCAGCCACAGTCAGCCAGCCACCTGGACACATATTGTGTCATTGTGCCCCTAGTCTGCTGTGCCTGAGCTCAGCAGGCTCTGAGGGTCTCCCGTAGGCCATACAGACCCATCCAGCCCTGAGTCACACATGCTCCTCACAGAACACAGCACACCCCACCTCACCCCACTCCAGACAAGAATCCAGCCATGTGGAAGTGGAGAAGAAGAAGAGAAGTGAGGGTTAATTGCAGTTTCTTCTGCTTCAGCAGGAAGGCATAATGAGCTTATGTTGATCATGTTGGGTGTCTAGCATAATAGAGAAAGCTGATGTTCCCAGCGAACCTGGCACCTGACAAATTCTAAAGCTAAAATGATGTTTGTTTATAAGCCATTAGAAGAAAAGAAACATAATTAGAAATCTTTGAGATTACAGTCATGCCAATCAATCAGTTCCAGCTTCTTTCCATATGCCCTAATTACCTCATCAAGTTGTCTAAAGAGCAATCGATAGTAATTATCTGATTACTATAGATCTTCATTATGTCGAAATTATCTCCCTGGGATGTCTAAAAGAAGATGCATTGTATTCTGGGAGGTAATTGTACCCAACAATGTATAATCCACACCCCATTCCTACAATCAACATAGACTGCCAGAGGATATGAAGAGCAGTTATCAGTTTTCTTGGCAGGAAGGACACTGAAAAAAAACCGAACTGCCTGCTGGCCATGACCTTGATGTCAGGAAATCTAACACGGCATTTTGAGTGCAAAGTCTTCATTGGAGTCAGCCCAAGAATCAGACTCAGTTTTTCATTTCTTCAGCAGTGATCTCAAAAGTCACAGTAAAGAATTCTCCCTAGTGGGGAAAATGTCTAGACTGGCTTGGAAGAGCCCTTTTTTGGAGAGAAATTATCAAGTGCCATTTTAAAGACAGTGGGGCCACAGAACACATTCCTTCCATATTCTTAAGCTCCCCATCTCTCCATCATCTAGGAGAGACACAAAGCTGCGTGCAGAGCTGGAAGGAACCTGACATTTCTCTCTTTTCCAACTGCACAGAAACCCTGGGGAAAGATAAACTGCCCATCAGGACACAGCCATGCTTAGAGCAGAGGCTGTAAACGTGTTTGCCAGTATAGTCTACCAGTCAAAACACTGGGCATGGGCCGGGCACGGTGGCTCACACCTGCAATCCCAACATGTTGAGAGGCAGAAGCAGGCAGATCACGAGGTCAAGAGATCGAGACCATCCTGACCAACATGGCAAAACCCCGTCTCTACTAAAAATACAAAAATTAGCTGACCGTGGTGATGGGCACCTGTAGTCGCAGCTACTCAGGAGGCTGAGGCAGGAGAATCGCTTGAACCCGGGAAGCAGGGGAGGTTGCAGTGAGCCACCTCAGAGTGGCCACAGAGCAAGACTCCGTCTCAAAAACAATAAAAAAAAACCATTGAGCACGTGTATTTATAAATTACATATCTCTATTATCAGTATGTTAATACGTTACAAGATACACATAAAATCAAAAATAAAGTTCTGTGTTAATCTATGCTATCATAAAGCTAAGTACTAATACCAGTGTTTTTTTTTTGTCCGTTTGGTTCACTGGGCCTGGGGTGTGTGAACTCCGTATTGGAGATGACTAGCTCAGGCAGCTAGTCCTTCCACTAGTCCCTGGGGAAGAATTCAGCCCAGCAGCGAGGGATTCAGTCACCTTCCACACTTAAACTTAACATTCTTTCCCGTAACATGCCAACTGGCATCACTGCACTAAAGAGGTTCATGACCTAGGAAAGCGTAACGGAAAAAAGGAGAGAACCACCGCCAAGGTGTGAATTAAAGAGATCTCAATCAATCATTCCAACAACTCCTGGGAAACAAGTATAATCTAAAACCACACAGGAGCAGAAGCCGACTCGTCACATATGGCGAATCTCAAATAGAGTTTTGTGTCAGATGATACAAGCAGCAAGCCTGCCTGAAAGGCTAATCAGGCTTTGTCTTGTGTTGTTACCCTTTTAAGTGTTATAATTTGAGATTTACTCCAGCAGATTCCACTTAGAAATATGCTGCAACTTGTACTTCACACTGCTTGATCTTCTGAATTCTTTGCACATGATCTCAGTTTGGTTATTTACATGATACAGATATGTAAGAGGACAAAAAAATAGCAAATACACAAATAAATACGATAACGGCTTTACAGTTTAGTGTTTTCCTCTGCCTCTTCTTCCTGGGAACATTCATTCAACATCAATGAGACCCGTTAGGCTGCCAGGAACCACGTCCATTCTGGACCATCACCGCCTTAAACTGCTCATGGGCTAATGGTCCAGGGGGGTTGGGGGGGTGACCTGTCAACGCGTAACCACAACACAGTGTGCCGAGCTCTAAAATCACTTCCAGACAGGCTGCTTTCCAATCACAAAGTTTAGGATATGTCACACACCTTAAAAAGCATAAAATATATTTAAGGGCAAAAGATTTAGGAAGACTTAAGAGAAATATCGTGAGCCTGGAGAGAAATGCCATAGTTAAGGATGAGGATCCTCCGGCCTCTTAGTTCTCAGAAACCTGAATGTCGCCTTCCTTTGCAGAAGCTGTCCTTTCTACTGCCTCAGTGGCCTGGTCTGGCTCTGGATGAATCCACCTGTTGCTTTGATGAGCTTGTTTTGCTTCTGTGAGAAGGAAGACAGTTTCTGACTTCCTTTTACCATTCTTTTTTTCAAAAAATTTATTAGAGACCTTTGTCGCTCTGTCGCCCAGGCTGGAGTGCAGTGGCGTGATCATAGCTCACTGCACCCTCGACCTCTGTGCTCAAGCAATCCTCCTACCTCAGCCTCCGTAGCAGCTGGGACTACTGACTACTTTTAAAACTTTTTGTAGGGACAAGGTCTTGCTATGTTGCTAAGGCTGTCCTTGAACTCCTGAACTCAAGCAAACTTCCCACCTCAGCTTCCCAAAGTGCTGTTATTACAGGCATGAGCCACGGAGTCCAGCTTCGCTTGTACAGTTCTATCTGCACCCCTGTAACTTTTCCTTGCAAAAACACCCTCAAGAGTAGGTCATCAATAAAAGTGTCTCTAGCCCACGGACTACACACGCAAACCATCGGAGTCACCAGAAGCAGGCTATCTGCCTCAGAGCCCAGCGTCCGCTGGGGATCTGAGCAGTCCCGTGGGAGGGCCTCTTTCCCCACCGCGGGCGCTGCCTCCAAAGCAGGCTGGCTGGCTCTGAGTGAGGGCTGTATTGATTCAGGAAGCCTGGGAGGGATTGCTCCAAAGGCCGGAACAAGAGATTCCACAGTAGAAACAAGCAGCTTTCACAATAACCAATTAAACCAAGACATTATCCATGCCAAGCCATTAGCCTGGGCCACTTATGAGCCACAATAAATCCAGGCTGTTTTAAAGGCCTGTGTGCACAAAGGAGGCACCGCTGGCCTGTACCCAGAGCGCTCCCAGGCCCTTAGATGATAGGCTCTCCCCTCGTCAAGGCCTGACAGAGAGGCCGTGGGGAGGATGCACCTGCAAGCCAAGCCACGCCTCCACTCTGGCCTGTCCAGCCCCCGAGTTTCTCACTCGGCGTCATGTCCGAGTTAGATGGATCCCAGTCAGATTGCATTTGGGCCTCATCTGCTTCTCTTGTTTTCTCTCCGCCTGTTCCTTCCATGCCTGGGCAAATTTCCCTTAAGTATCAGGCTCACAGCTATTGCTCACTGGGAGCCCCCAGGTAACAGAGTGGCATATACTTGAACGCTCTGAAGTACATCTATACAAGTATGACAACTCTGCCCTCAGGGTCCAGGCCGAAGCTGGGTTACAGAGCCCTGCAAAGTGGTGACTTTGTGCCAAGAATGATGAGGTGCTAGGGCCCCACAGCAGGTCTGCTGGGCTAGTGCTCCTGGCCCTGGCTTTGTCACCCACCACCTCTGCTCACCCTCCCCACCAACCCCAGTATGTGTTCACCACCTCCTCTATTCACCTTCCTCCCCTGCTCACCCTCCTCCCATGCTCACCTCCTCCCCCGC